>JBBPDI010083325.1:0-13404 GCA_037974545.1 Cucumis variabilis
TACAAAGTGAGTCGTATCCATAGTGTTACTAGGATAAGGTACCCAACCTTATCCTTATACTATAGACCCTTTAAGCTATATCTTGAACATTGATCCCTGTATAGCTCTACATATTGTTCAAGACTCATCAAACAACTTAAGATGTTAATTTATTGGATTTAGGTTATTAAGGCAAAACTAATAATATAATCGATAAAACTTATCAAAATTATAATAATAACACTTTATTAATAATGTTTTACTGATTATATTTACTATTTGCGAGTTTTAGGACATAAAATCCAACAAACTCCGACTTAAACTAAAACTTTAGTCTCTATGGGATGTACATAGTAAAGTAATCCTAAAAAATTAGAAATTGTAAAATGTACAAGTATATTACATAAAATGTATATATATAAATACAATAAATTGGAGCATCGTGATAGCTATTACACATCTCCCACTTGCCCTAGATTACCTAATGCACATATCTAGTAGACCTAAACTTTCTAGATGACCCTTGAACACTTTAGCCATGAGATTCTTCCTAAATTGATCAGCAATGTTGTGCTCTGAAGCGATTTTGGTGGTGATCACATTCCTTCGTTGCACAATCTCTCGTATCAGATGATACTTTCTCTCAATGTTTTTTCCTCGTTTGTGGTTGCGAGGTTATTTAGATATGGCTACTGTCCCACTGTTATCACAATATAAAGTGATAAGACATGTTCATGTTTGAAACAACTTCGAAATCATGAAGGAACTTCCTAAGCCAATTTGCTTCTTTTGTTGCTTCACAAGCAACGAGTACTCAGTCTCCATAGTTAAGTCTGCAATGCATCCTTGCTTGATGCTATGTCATACCACAACTTCCCTGTACAGAGTGAACATTGATCCCGATGTGGATTTTCTAGAATCTTTATTGGTTTGAAAATCAGAGTTAGTGCATCCTGTAAGAATCAAATCCTTAGCTACATACACAAGCATGTAGTCTCTTGTTCTCCTAAGATACTTAAGAATAATTTTAATCGTCATCTAGTGGTCTAACCCTGCATTAGACTGATACCTACTGACTATTCCCACTGTATAACAAATATCTGGCCTAGTGCAAAGCATAACATACATTAAGTTGCCCACAACTGAAATATAATGAATGCGTCTCATTTCTTCAACCTCTTGAGGTGTCTCAGGACATTGTTCCTTACAGAAGTAAACCCGTGCCTGAAAGGTAATAAAACCTTCTCAGAGTTCTTTATCGAATATGTCTTTAGTGGGCTTGAACCAACATTTTATCGATATAGATTGTCTAAGACAGTGCTAGCGTTTTGTCTTTACAATCCCTTATGATTTGGATCCCAAGAACATATTGTATCTGTCCCAAATATTTTATTTGTAATTGGGCTGCTCGCCAAGTTTTAATGTCAGTTAGGTATCTTACAACATTCCCAATGAGAAGGATATCGTCCATATAAATTATTAAGAAAGCTACTTTACCTTTGTTGATTTTCTTGTATACACAAGTTTCAACAATGTTTTGGTCGAAGCCCTAAGATTTGATCACAGTATCAAACCTAATGTTCCAAGATCTGGATGCTTGTTTCAACCTATAAATGGATCAAATTAGCTTGCAAACTTTTTGCTCTTGACCTTGGCTTATGAACCACTCGGACTGAGACATAAAGATACTCTTTTCAAGATTGCCATTTAGAAAAGCAATCTTGACATCTATTTGCCATATTTCATAATCATAAAAAGTAGCTATGGATAAGAGAATCCTCATTGACTTTAACATAGCATGCAACAGGGGAAAAAGTTTCCTCATAGTCAACACTTTCCCTTTGGGTATACCCTTTTGCTACAAGTCTAGCTTTGAAGGTCTGCACCTTTCCAGCTGAATCTCTCTTTCTCTTATAGATCCATTTGCACCCTATAAGTTTCACCCCTTCAAGTAGATCTACAAGCTCCCACACTGAATTGAAGTACATAGACTCTATTTCAAGGTTCATGGCTTTGACCCATTAGTTCTTGTCTATATCATTCATTGCCTGTTTATAGGACAATGGATCCTCAACGCCATCATCTAGTCTGACAACCTGAGTTTTAGTTAAACCCAAGTAACTATTAAGTTGTGATACAATCCTTCCACTAAGTCGAGACATTCTCAATGATTAAGAAGGACGAGACTAACCTGATGTGTTGGTTTCATAAACTCTTGATGAAGGACCAACTTCATCAACAACTCTTGTTGATTCATCAGTAGCTTCATTTAATACTAATTTGCTTCATGGTTTATGATCTCTCATGTGATCTTCTTCTAAGAAAGTAGCATTTGTCAATACAAATACTCTGTTTTCTTGTGGATCAAAGACTAGACCACCTCTCATTTCTTTAGGGTAACCAACAAATTGGCATAATCTTGAACGTTCCAACTTCTTGAAATTTGTCACTAACACGTGTGCTGAACTACCCCAGATTTTAAAGTGACTTAAACTAGGTTTGCGTCCTTACTTGTTTCCATAATTTATATTTCTTAGTGTGTATACACATGCAAAGTAATCATGGATGTGGCGTTATGAGCTCTAATTGAGTAACTATGTAGTGACTAAAAATAGGAGTATGTGTTAAAAGGTGCATCCCTATCCATGCATTGCTAAATGGCAGAATATAATCATTATTGTACAAATTTTCCTTTCATTCGCGCAGTGTAAGCGAATAGAGGTTTTTTTGTATGTTCAAGGTCGAACATAGAAAATTTAAAATCCTACTTTATCTTATCATGTTGCTAAAACTATACGATATAATATATACAATATGGTGTATGAACAATATATTTTCTATTCTAATTTACTATGTACATTATGATGCTTTTGGTAGTGCAAGATGGTATGGCAAGATGAAAGGAAGTGAGTAAGGAATTCATTATAGGCATGACATAGAAGGAATAGTTTAGGTTCTTTACAAGCCCATGAAGAGAAACTTAAGAAGAACAAACAGATGACTGAGGAACTTTTTCAGTCAAAGTTGAATTTAAAAGACAAGGAAGACAACCTAGAAAAAGGTAATTGAGATTGAGGATGTGGTGGTAATTATGGACGTGGTGATTTTAGAGGTCGTGGTCGAGGAAACTATGGTAAAAGAAAATTTGATGAGAGTAATTCAAACTCAAATTCATTAAGGGGTTTTGGAAGACAACATTATTCGGGGTCAAATAGAGAAAGATCAAATAATGACAGGAGGTATGACAAAAGACAGGTTGAATGCTATAACTGTCATAAATTTGGCCATTATTCTTGGGAATGTAGAAATAGAGTTGAAGAAAATGCAAATTGTGCTGAGAAAGATGAAGAAAGCGATAATTCATCATTGCTTCTAGCATGTAAAGGTGTGGAAACATGTGAAAACAATGCATGGTATCTCGATAGTGGTGCAAGCAATCACATGTGTGGAAATAAATCAATGATTGTGGAGCTTGATGAATCTATTGTTGACGATATCGTATTTAATGATGTCACTAAAATTCCAGTTAAAGGAAAAGGTAAAATTTTGATCAATTTGAAGAATGGAAAGCATGTGTATGTTGTAACCATAGCAAACTTAATGACACTAATATGTTTACGTTGATTTTATAGCATGGGAACTTCAGGAAGAATGCTAAAGCACAGTTGGACGAAAGAAGAGGAGGCAACCCTAGTCGAATGTCTCGTTGAGTTAATGAACGCTGGTCGCTGGAGGTCTGATAACGGGACTTTCGATCAGGATACCTTAGTTAGCTCGCAAGAATGATGGCATGTAAGAGCTCAGGACCTAACATTCAAGCAACAACTATCGATAGCCCCATAAAATTGCTTAAGAGAACGTTCCATGCTATAGCGGAGATGTGTGGCACGTCCTACAGTGGCTTCAGGTGGAATGATGGACTCAAGTGCATCGTTGCAGAAAAGGATGTGTTTGACGATTGGGTCAAGGTACGATATTATTTATGTCATCTGTTATTATAGTACAAGTGACAATATTACTAACAATGTTTTTTGTACTTAAACAGAGTCATTCGACCGCGAAGGGCCTCTTGCATAGATCGTTTTCCCACTACAACGAACTTTCACGTCTTTGGCAAAAATTGTGCAATGGATGGTCGAGCAGAGACCTTTGTTGATGTCGATTCGAATGTGCCTAGAGGTTACGAGGGAGTTTTCATTGATGATGTCAAATGATATGGAGTTCCATACAACGTACAATCAGGGAATAAATATGTCACCTAACGAAGTAATGGGCACACAAACTGCTCGCGAAAGTGACAGTAGGAATGTTTCTAGCAGGTCTAAGCGGAAATGTGAAGGAGATTCCATAGAAACTGGGGATGTAATTTGTAATGCAATTCAATACAACAATGAACAACTAAACCACATTGTAGACTGGCGTATCCTCAAGTTACAAGATGTGAGCCAGCACGGCAAGAGGTCGTTCGCCAGTTACAAGCCATACCGGAGATGACGATGATCAATAGCTGTTGCTTATTGCGTATATTGATGCACAACGTCAAAGACATGAAAGGATTCCTCAATATATCTCACGAAATGAAGTTCTCATTCTGCAGGGTCATTCTCAACGAACACCTTTGACTTGTTTACGCTATCTTTCATTCTCTTATTTGTCTGTTGTTTTAATCTGCATATTGGATGCTTTTTCGTGTTTTTATCTATGTTCCATGGCTATTGGACAATTATGTTAACTCTAGTATGTATTGAACTTGTTTTTTTCAATTTCATTCAGCGCATCGTGTTTATTTCAATGCTCTAATTAATTTACGCATTATTTGTGCATGATGAGAAAAAAAAAATTAATTTTAAAGGCCCCTCATGCTAAGCTCTTTATAAAACAAATGTTTCACTAATCTCATGTCTGTAACAAAAAATTACAAATCGTGTTGGAAAAAATAATATGCTTTATTATAATTATATATATTAATATTGTTTATTTTTAAAAAATAATATGATTTATTATAAATAGATATATTAATATTCTTTATTTTATAAAAAAATTCTAAAAATTTCATACCCTCCCCCCAAACACATATTATCATAATACTACACTCATAACTCTTCCTTCAAACACATATTATAATAATACTCCAATAATAATCTTTCCCCCAAAAACATATTATTATAACACTACTATCATAATCCCTCCCCAAAACACATATTATCATAACAGTACCATTCATATTCCTTTCCCCAAACACATATTACCATAACACTACCAATAATAACCCTAACCCCAAACACATATTATCACAACACTAGGATTATTATAATCCTAGGATTATCATAATCTTTTTCCCTCATAACTCTTTCCCTCCTCCAAACACACCAATAGGCTTTACTAGACTTAGAGTATCCTATAAAGACATACTTATAGGCTCTACTGGCTAGCTTTTCTCTCTCAAAATCAGGAATTCTAACATAGGCTAGGCAGTCCCAAGTTCTAAGATAAGAAAGATTTTGTGTTTTATTCTTAAGGATTTCGTAAGGTGAGATTGAGTTATTTGATTTGGGAATCCTATTAAGGACATAGTTTACTATCTTAATTATTTCACCATACCAGGATAGTGCTGCTCCTGACTCAAGAAGAATAGCAACTACTAGCTCGGTTAGAGTTTTATTCTTCCTTTAAGCTTTTTCATTCATTTCAGGAGAGTAAGGTGTAATTTTCTCATGAATTATTCCTTTCGAGTTGTAAAACTCATTAAAGGTAACCGAATCATATTCAGTACCCCTATCACTATGAAGTCTCTAAACCTTTTTACTAAACTGATTTTCTACCTCTGTTACAAACACCCTAAACATGTCAAAGACATTTTTATTTCTAAGCAAGTAAATAAAAGTAAAATCAAAACAATCATCAATAAACGTTATGACATATCATTTGCTATTTCTAGTCAACATGTCATCAAACTCACATAAATCAGAATCAATTAACTCTAGAGGCTTAGTTACCCTAGTTATAGGTTTATGTGAAGTTAAAGTTATCTTAGCTTGACTACAACATACGTATTTTTCAAATTCATGCATAGATAACTTTGGAATCGTGTTAACCTACTCATGTTGCTAATTAACCTTTTATTCACACGACAAAGTCGTTGCATGCCAAACATTAATTAAAGGAAGACAACATGTAAGCACAAAATACTTTTTAATTCATATCAAGATTTAATTTGAACATCCCATATCTTGCATACTCTTTCTCACAAAACATTATTCTTCGTTATAGTAAGGAGGTCGAATCCTATAGTTTGAGTAAAGTCTGCCTTGTTAAGGAGATACCTCGAGATCAGGTTCTTCCAAATTTCAGGAGGGTACAGAACTTCCTTCAGAATGAGTGTCTTGTCGGAGGTGAACTTCAACTCCACTTCCCCAATGTCAGTTACTTTGCTTGTGAGGTGATCTCTCATAAGAGTATTTTTATCCTTACTTTCACTATATTTTTTAAATAAACTAAGGTCATGGTAGACATGATGTGATGCACCAGTGTCTAGCCACCAACGTACCTTCAGACGCCCCGATCACATTTATTTTTGTGATCATAGTTAATAAGTCATCTTCTAACAGGTTCGCTTGTGTAGCAGAACGATTCTCATTTTTACAATTTCTAGCCATACGTCCAGATTTATTACAATTATAACACATAATTTGTACCGTACTTTTGGATTAGGATTTCTTAAAGCTCTTCTAGTTGTTGGGACTTCTTTTTTGAACCTTCATCTTATTCCCTCTAGGCTTCAGTTCTTGTTTCAGGACAGAAGTGGACTTCTTTGTCAATTGTTGGCCTAAGTCATAGATCTCGCTTTCTTTATGATGATTCGCAACTCTGCTCTAGGTGCTAGCAGTTGTTACAGCCACATCGTCCCAAAATAAAATAACCTTCTGCATTGGTGGAAACAACAATTAAACCTATCGGAATACCAACACTCAAGAAAGAACACTTGTTGTGCTCGAAAGAAAAAAAATAAATACAAAAAGATTTTTTTCTCTTTTGTAAAGAGGTAGAATATGAGAGAAAAGTTTTTGTTTTTGTTTTTATGTTGGAAAGAGATGGGAGAGTGTGTCTTTATAGGGGAAGTGAAAGGGGTAAGGGAGTAATAATAATAATAGTATGTGGTCATAAATTACCCACATTTTTTAAGGAGATAAAAAATGGAGATTTTTCCATTCTCCAACGTTAAGGAAGACTCAACCCCTTCTTACATTTTGGCCATTTACTATTTTTTTTTCACCAACAGTTATGTCGATAAGAGAGGAGGATGAGGGTTTTTATAGTGGAGGGATGAAGGATAAAAATGTAATAAAAATCCAACGAATGACCACAATTAATCAAAAGTGCTTCAACCTTTAAAACACCAAAAAAGGAGAAGTTCACGTCGTCGACATTGACTTTGAATGGAGAACCAACCCATACCCTATTTTTGGCCCAATAGAAAAATATATTTTAATTTTTCATCAACCATATATCTTGCCACTTCACCTCTTAAAAAACCTTTGTTATAAATCACTTTCCACTTCTCATATAAAACTTTGATATATGTATATGCATGTATTTCTACTATATTAAAATTCATGTATATATGTAACAACCAACAAAATAATATAAAATCTGATAAAGAAATATGAGTTTATGAAAATTACTTTAATTTATTTCTTTAATTAATCCAAATATATTAGCATCTTATGCCATCTAAATTGTTCTCATAATTTGAGTTTCTACAATATTTAAAAACAAGTAGAATTACGATTAAGTCTTTGTGTGAAAATAATTGATAGAACATTTTTATAGGTACCACATATTTTTTCTTTTTGTGCCCTATCTCAAGTTTCCTCTCCATGGCGCTATCCCTTTTCTTCCTTACTATAAATTCATACCCATTTAAAAAAACATGAACTTTTTGTTTTGTTTTTCAATATTCTTTCAAATTTCAAACTCACAACCTCTTAAAATTATAATGAAAGTGTAACAGAAGTAAATTTTGATTATGGTGCCTTCAAGTATTAAGAGTAGTTTTCCCAAATTGGGGAAAAAAAGTAAAGAATATATATGTTTATAAGACTTTAAAAAAAGGTGAGATATAATAATTATATAAATATTGCATGGTTAAACTAGAAAGATGAATATAAGTGAAGACAAGAATCAAAGTACAAAGAGTTATTTGAAGAATGAAATTTAAATATTGTTTTTTATAACTAACTTTACCTTTCTTATATGTATTAGAAACCATAATTCCTTTTTATTTTTAGATCCCCATGCTTTTACAAGCGTTTTGTTTTCCTTGGAAAGTTGATGTGCCGATCAAGGTTTGGAATACATGATTTTTCAAAAGCTTTATTGGAGTCAAAATCCTTTTCTATTTCTCACTTTAACAAATTAAACAAGTTAAGCAGCAATAATACGCACATATATAATATATATCTCTAATATATATAATATATATATACATATAGATGAAGGGATAAAAGCCATACGCAGTGAAATAATTTAACAAAACCCTAAACTCAATTTAAATAGGAAATTAAAATTACCATTATATCAAAAAAAAGATAGAAATTAATTTACTATAAAGCTAAACATGCTTGCTAAAAATACCAAATATAGAGAAAAAAGAACCTTACGTACATTGTCGACTCTGTATCTACTAATCACCAATTTTGGGACACCACCACTTGGAAACCTTCCTATTATTTGAGAAAGAGATTTTGGTTTAAAGGAAACAAAATTGGAATGAGAATTTTCTAAAGAATATGCAGAGTGATTTTTTTTCAAAAATTTATCTGTCTTTGTCTTTGTAACCTTAACTACTTCCCCATTCTTCAACCATAAGAAGGGAGAAATTATTGAGAGAAACAGGATACGTGGAAAGCATCCCACATTCTCTGAAGGTCTGTTTGGTAATGTTTCAGTTTCTTGTTTCTTGTTTTGTGTTCTAGCAACATGTTTAATAACTGTTTCGGTTTCTTATTTCTTGAAAAAAAGAAACAGAAACAGAAACAGAAGATGTGATTGATAATTATTTCCTGTTTTTCTTATTTGTTTTTTATTTTATTAAAATATAAGTCATTGGTTAAAAAAAAAAAAAATGATCAAAAGTTTGTGTCATTTAATACAAAGAAGTTCAATGCATAAATAAAATGAATAACATATATATAAAATTGTATCTATCCTTCAGATGTTGTCCAAATTTAATTCACAATATGATCTCTCACTCGGGCCATTTCTCGTAGATGATGTCGACTCACATCTAATTCAATTAATTGCTCTGTAAATTTCCCGACAAATTATTTTTTATCTTCAACAATTATTGATTAATTGTTAAAGTCATTGAATAGATCATCTTGACGATCATTCAATCTAATATTATTGTGAATTGTGCAACATGCTATCAATATTTATTTTTGTTTCTTGATCGGGTATGAGGGCATTTGTTTAAGAATAGAAAATTGAGCCTTCAGCACACCAAAACAACGTTTAATGGCATTTCACAATAAAGAATATTGGTAGTTATGAAATGGTGCTAAAATCCTGACATATTTGAATATCTTGAATCGACAAGATAGTATTGATTTGCATATAATAAAGCAAATTAAAAATTATCATAAAGTCATCTATTTTATTTAAAGTTCTAAAAAGATATAATTATTTACCTCTTTTAGATATAGAAAATTTATTCTTGGGATTCTTGATACATTCAATAAGTATGTAAGAATCATTGGCCGATCGTTCCCAACCTGACATTACATATGTAAATAACATATCAAATGAAAAGACACACATTATATTCCATGTTGTGTTAGTTTTTCTTCCACGAAAATGGTATTTGTTCATTTTGAGGAATACTTGTAGGAACATGAGTGCCATCAATAGCACCAATACAATCCCCTAAAGCATAATCATAAACAAAAATAGATTTTGAATTAGTCTGAATTCCATGCAAGAGAGGATAACATTTCAAAAAATTAACGCATTACCTTAAAGAAAGGGTAATATTTTGAATTTGATGTGATCTCCATTGATACAGTGTTCATATTGGGTGGGCTAATAATTTCTAGTCCAAGCTTGCAAACCTTTCTCAAAACTCGATTAAAAGCTAGACAAATAGAATGATCTGAATGTTGAAATCTTTTTGTTGCTATACGATTACTTTCACTATGTGATATGATTAATAAGAATATAGTAACATTTTCTTAAACAGTGAGATACCTAGATGCTTTCATATTTGTCTTGGATTTTAAATCTTCACAAAACCTTACGAATGTAACTCTTTTCATCCTAAAACAATCAAAACATCTACTATCGTTTTCATTTAACAACTCGATCACATAATAATGTCCTCTCAATGTAGAGGTTCTACATGGCTGTTTAGAAGTCTGTCTCTTGTGCAAGCTCATGTGTAATAAAGTGAAAAGGATGCATATAGCATTGTGATCATCGTCAGAATCAGAATAATCAAAATGATTGACTTGAATCAATTTCATTTCTATTGAATAGTATATCCGTAAATCAAACACAAAAAAAGTACAAATTCATCTCATCACAAAAAAACGTAGTCATGTTAAAAAACAACACAAAAGTCATAAGGTCAAACATACACAATCCATCCCTAAGGTTAAATGTACAAATTTATCTCATCACAAAAAACGTGCCAAATTCATATTTCCTTCTTCGGACTCGTTTTTTGCCTTTTCCTTTATCATTCTCTTCAACACCAAAGTTTGTATTGCTTGCAACATTATTTTAATTTTTTTAATTTTCATCTTCAGAATCTGAAATAAGTCTTGTTGATGGACAAGCATTCACACCTATTGCAGTAATATCTCCAAAAATCTTCACGAGCTTTTCATAATGTATGCAACCATTATTTCTAAACTTTTTAGTTATCTTATTCCCTTAAGAAAATGAAAACTTTTCATACCTCTTATTTATCTATAGATGATTAGAAATGGGAAAAAAATAAGTATTATACCTTAAAAAGCTTGTTCCATTACTTCTCTTCAAGATGGTGCCTAATAATGGATCTCAATCATTTCCTACCATATTACTCAATATCTTTTTGAAGTCTTTGTAAATTTTTCTTAATTTATTGAACTTATTTTTCAATTGATCATGAGAATAATTATATATTGTACTTGCATTTAGTTGGCTTCTTATATAGTTTCAATTGACACCCGTATATACTTGAGGATCATGATGTCTAATATTTAAATCCACCCAGCAAGCTAATTTGTTCTTTTAAATCATATAAGCTAAAATCTGACAATTTTAGTAAGGAAATTTATTTTTAAGTAAAAATATCATTTGTAATAACTTCTAATTTCAAAATCATTCTCTTGTTTTAGTATAACCAAACCAACAATGTACGTTTCAATCTGTTATGAATTGAAATTAGACCCTAAAGAAATAGTACATGTCACACCCCTTTTCAGATCACCTACTCTCCACTCGAGAGACGACGTGAAGTCAAATAATATAGTTCCCTTCTCAACGACACCAGTTGAGCCTTAACCTTTAACCTTTATATCAAACATACGTGGAAGCAAATTCCACAAGATCAGAAAACATGCTTATGTAGGTTCCTGTAGTACTATTTTGTTGTTGTTCTACATCTATGCTTTACTAATTCAGGGGTGAATTTCCTAAACATTCTTAAGGTATAGGTTTGAATCTTCTCCCTTATTTTATTGTGTAATATTGCATAAGAAATCAAGAATCTGCTTTCCAATTTATTATGTAATAATGTACAAGAAAGAAAATTATGTCATTAATGTCAGGTTTTTAGCTTGTAATAGTAATACCAAAAATTTAATGATTGAGAAGGTATTTGTTTCTTTGTTTCCTTACATATTTCCATTCATAAGGATGAGGCAAATTATTCAATTATAGAAGATACAAAATTAGGACCCGATTGCTATTGATTTTCAATTCCAATTATATATCTCTAAACTGTGATAATGTTTAACCACTTCCTTTGGGGAACAAATCTAATTACAATGCAAGTTCAAGGGTGAACAAACCATTGACTCCAAGTTACCACTTTGAGTGAAGATGATATAAAGCAGAAATGGGATTCTCAAACAACAACATATCAAATTGAAAGAATTTATCTATAAAAAAAACCCACATAAAACCCACAAGACTAGAAAACATGCTCATATAGGTTCATTTTTCTTCAAGTAAAAGAGCAATGATAACAGAATCATAAATATTACCAGCATAAAAGAACAAGTGTCTAGCACCTGATACCTCGTGGTAGCGAATTCATGGGTTTTTTTTAAATCATTAGCATTTTTTTAACATTCATAAGCATTTTTTAACATCTATGGGGTTTTTTAAATCATTTGCATTTTTTAACATACATTAGCATTTTTCAGCACCCTTTTCTAACATACATTAACATTTTTTAAATCAAAACTCAATTTAAATTATTACATATAAAGATATATTATTAGTGCATGTAAGGGGTTCCAAATTCACATCAAATTAAAAATTACATTTAATTTATAAATTTAAGATTCAAATATACCTACATAAAACATGACACAATTCAGAGAAAAAAATAACAAAAAAAAAAGAAAAATTAAAACAAACCACGGTGTTGGAGCGTTCACTAAGGTAGAGGATGAACGATACCAAAATGCCAAAGTAAAAGTGAGAAAGTTAACAAACTTTTCAAAAAGGAGAAGATACTTATTGCGTTTTACATTCAAGAGATAAATGTGGAAAAATAAAATTAAATAAAGATATTTTGAACATTTCAAGAGTATTTTAAAAAATAATGTTTTTTAAAAATATTGACAAAAATAGGATTATTTGAGAAAAAATTATAAGAATATGGTGTTTTGGCAAACTATTGTAAAAAATACGTGGGTTTGAAAAAATGATGGATTCCCTGTACGGAAGTCGTATACCTTCCCCGCTACGTGACTATTGGCCGTCAGATAGCCCTTCCCCGCTATGCGACTATTGGTCGTCAGATAGCCCAGCGAGTCGTGTGGCCGTCAGATAGCCCAACGAGTCGTGTATCAGATACACGACTCTTGTCAAAAAACGTGGGCCAGGTCCACAACTCCAACTAGAAAACATAGGCCTAATCCACAGTCAACTTTGTTGAAGTCTATACACGACTTCACTCACCTATTTTCAACATTTCTTTGACAAACACCTTAATTTTGTATTACTTTCTAAAAGTGCATTATTTTAAAAACAAATTCAATATTTCACCTTAAATTTATCCCAAAATTCTATTTTTTTCAAAATCAATCCTAAAATTCATTTACTACATTTCTAGCCTATTTTTTACAATTTCCCAACAAACACCCATATTTCATTTGGATTCATAAGGTGTGTTCCAACATCGTTAGGTGTAATAAAAATTATGAAGGC
>JBBPDI010083339.1:0-13398 GCA_037974545.1 Cucumis variabilis
TTTTTGTGCAATTTCAATTGATTGAAAAATATATATAATGAAATACAAAACACATAGGAAAATCATCCAATTTTATTCAAACTATTTGATTATAACCACTTGTTTGTAGTTGATAATTTTTTTTCTTTTAGTTGTCTTTGTTTTCTCAACTTTTTTCTATTCATAATTTTCGTATGTTGTTTTTTATTTAGACCTTTGACGTGAATCGAATTTTAGAAATGAATCATTTTGAAAACTATTTTTTTAGTTTTTTAATTTTGATTTTAGTTTTGAAAACATTGGTAAAATGTAAACAAAAATTGTAGAAACTAGTATTTATGGACTTAATTTTTAAATATTAAATTCCAAACGAGATCTTGGATTCTCAAAATTAAGGTCATAAGTTATAATGCTACTTCTTTTGCTTATTTGTCTCATTATTTTATTGTCTAATCATATTTATTTAAAAATTCAAGTCAAAATTTTTCAACTAAAAAAGAGTAGCTTTTCTTAAACAAATAATTCAAATGTTTATTCACGAAGCAATAAAAACCATAACTAAAGAACGATAAGAAAACAAACATACATACAAACTTTAGAAATTTGACACATAATTAATCTCTTGATCAAGTAATTACCTAGATTTGTAAGAATAAAATTTTGTATAAAATAAGTTTTTTAAAAATTTATAAAACTAAGTTAAAATATTAGTATAAGTATGTAATATCAACCATAAAATTAGAGTATTTATCCTTCAATCCACTCCATATATTCCAAAAAAAAGAAAAATAGAAAAATAAAATTATATATTTAAAAACAAAAATGATTGGAGTTGGAATTACCCAAATATAATGCTTTTTTTAGCCATTGCTGTTCTTCATTTTTTTGAAAGGTTGGTAGGTTGGCTTATTCTTAAAATAAAAGCATATGGCATATTCATATTTGTAGACATATTCCTTGGGCAGTGGAATTTGTCCATTGTATATACACTATGATTATTATGAAATTTTGAAACAAATGACATTATTTCCAAAATAATATACTATTTATGACAATTAATAACTTCTCACTGAAGATATGTTATAAAAAAACTACTGGACCTTTCATTTTTAAAGGGATAAATATTTCCCAAAATGCCCCTATTTAATAACCCTCATATGCTTTCTCATCTAAACACCTATTATGCATATAAATTCATGGCTTTTCTTATTCCTCACTTCATTCTTTTTCCCTTAAGTTAATTACAAAAAATAATTATCTAATCTAAATCAAAATTAACTAATATTATTATATCATCTCTTCAATTTGAATCTTCCTTCTCGTAAAAATTATTTTACAGTTGTTTTGTAAAGTAATAGGTTAAAATCTTTTCGATGAGTCTCTATATGACATATATATATATATATATATATATATATATATATATAACATGATTAAGTAGAAAAATTTTAAATAACGAATTTGGTTATTGTTCTTTGAAACTTGCTCAATATCAATCTATATACTTTCAATAAATTTTAAATTCAGTCTCTATAATCTTTTTATTGTCGATATTTTCAAAAAGAAAAAAATTTATCCAGTGACATTTCTACTTTAAATTTTGTACATGTATTTACATATTGCATTTTCTTACATGAAAATTATTATATTGGTCTTGTTTAACGAATGAAGGACTAAAATTAAATTTTAATAATGTATAATAATTAAAATTGGATAGGTAAAAGTACAACGATTAAAATAAAACAATTTTTAAAGTGCATAAACCAAAAATTAAATGTTTTTTAATTAAAAGATCGAACAAAGCTAAAAGAAATTAGATGCAACTATATCTACGAGACTTTCTAAGATATCCCTCCAACTAATTAACTTGATGTTTAAATTTGATTTTGGTTCCTAAACTTTGATTTTTGTTCTATTTTGATCCCTAAACTTAAAAAAGAAAAAAAGTGTTGGCTTTGATTTCTATTGTTAAGATTCAGACTTTTACATAAATTAATATTGAGCCGAATTGTATTTTTAGATGATTAGCCTACGAAAAAGTTACTCATCCTAAAAAATTTAAGATTTTAATTTTTAATTAGAGAATAAATGAATTTTGTATAGGAGAACTCAAAAGTTAATTTACGTTCAAGATTTTCGTGGTTTGCTATTTTGACCCTTTGGTTGTTGTTATTCTACCTGACTAACTTCAAGTCATTTATTCTCCTGAGATATTTTGGTGATTCATTAAAGAGCTTTTTTTTCTCTCTTTCTTTCCTTTTCTTTTTCTTTTTAATCAACTCAATTATGTGATTCATTTAAGTTAGATATTATTTTCCATTTTTTGAGTTGATTTTTTATATGAGAGTTGTATTTATTTGTAGGAGTATCTCAAATAATTCAACAACCCAAACAATCTGGATGACACAACCCAAATTGTGAGAATTAAGTTGGAATGATTTTTATTTTGGGTTGGATTCGGTTGAATTTTTTATGTCTATTTTTTCCTTTTTTTTTGGGAGGGGGAAGGGAGCTGATTGGGTTCGAGTTACATTTTTAAAAATTCGTGTTGACCCAACTCAATCCGAATTTCTAATATTATTAAAACTTATAAGTATTATAATTCATACATATTATTATGAAGTTTTTCTTTAAAAGAAAAAAAGATATGTTGAATTTTGATATTTAACATTTGAGTTTCATTTGAGTTTTATGAAATTTTAGTTATTAAAATGTGTTGTAGAAAAATTTAAGTATTTTAAGTTAATGAATAATATACTTAAAAGAAAAAATAAAATAAATAAATAACCCAAAAACCCAATGCGGATTTTGAGGGTTGGGTTGAAGATTTTATTTGGGTTGTCAATTTTACCAACTTGAAAATTGATCGAAAAAATCTCTCTAACCCCGCCCATTCGCACTCTTATTTATTTGATTCCATTCAATTTTCATTGATTTGGAAGGAAAATTTATTTTATTTGTAGAGAATAGTCATATGAAAATAATCACACCATTACCATGATGTTAAAGAGTTAACAAAAACTTAATCGTAGAGACCCAATCAAACAACTTTTTCAAAGTTCAATAACAAAAACATATGTTTTAAAAAGTTTTAATATCAAAATAGAATAAGATTCAAAATTTAAAAATCAAAACATGATTTAAACCTAAATTTTAGAAATGAACAAGTTCTATTAGAAAAAGAGATTTATTAGATAAAGAAATGAATCTCTTTTTCTAATAAAAAATATGAAGTATGTGATTTTTGTACTTAGCTTGTTGCTCACTTTATACCCTAATAATAATTGAAAAGTCAAAGTAGACAAAAGGCAAGTGTGGCAGCCTTGCTTGATTCATGCTTCTTTCTTTCAAAAAAGCATTCAATTTCATACTCAATATCTATATTTATTTACTAAAATTATACATTAATTAAAGCTATTCATCTTATCTTTAAAAACCCTAAAATTCAATTATATAATATTATTCAATTAGTATAGTATATTACATCGAAAAAGACACTTAAGTAGGAAAATCACCAGTGCCCAAAAGCATTTCTCCAAAAGAAGACGACGAAAGACACAAGACATACAAAAATAAAAGGGGAAAAGGACAACCAGAAATTACAAGTTCTATAACACTTCAAGAAAGTGATCCACAAAATTCCAAGATCTATAGCAACATTTTGGTTATATATCATTTGTTAACTAAAACTCTTAAAACTTTAAAAAATGAGACCATTTTGATTCTTAATTCTTCATCCGTGTAAGAATTGGTATAACTCTTTTATAAATAATAGGAAGTATAATAGAATCCATTTTAAATTTTATGACAATTCTAATAAATCATGTTTAAGACTTAAATGTAGCAGAATATATGTTTTTTTTTAAAGTGAAAAACATTACAATTTAAATAGACATGTAGTATCATCATTTCTTATTGATCAATGTGTGAACACATTAAATTCCTTTTATGAAATTTTAAAAATAAAAACCATGATTGCATCTTAATCTTTCAAAAAAAAAAATAAACAAATAAAATAACTAGAAAATGTTGGTGATTATGATTTTGTAGTTTGAATTATCCTACTCCATTTAAACGTCATCAATCAAAATACAATACCTAATTAATTAAGTCGATATACCAACCATCTAGAACCGTAATAAACATTGGGCCGCTTCAAGACAAAAGTTATAATCTCATATCATAATTCGATTGTAGAAAAGAAGGTGGTCAATTTGATTATCAATGATAGTTATGTGAGAGCTATTGATCCTTTTGTGTGAACCGTTGAAAATTTTCTAGATTTTGTTATCGCAGATCATTCATCTCATTCAATTACTGTTTGTATGGTTTAGAATTGATGCTAGTATATATATATAGAAATAGTTATATATTTTTAAAAACACCAATGACGAAATACCAATATTGATGTTGTTATTAATTTAAACTCCAACAAATTGATATCAATGTTGATATTAACTACCAGTATTGCATACGAAATCAAATGTATCAAAGTAACACTACTTGGCACAACAATTAACCGACGATGCAATATGATAACATGAAGAAAGTGTTTGTTTCCAGGGTTGGAATTGAATGAGTTAACCATCAAAAGTCTAATTCACAATACAAGAAGACAAAAGATGTAACATAAACTTACCAAACAACGAAAGATGTTTGAACAACAAATCCCCCTAGGAAGACACATAAATGTCAAAAGGGTCAAATATTAGAAAGTATGAAACGATGACCAACCTCCAAAAGTTTAGCAATTTTTTATTTTATCATATCTGAGGAGCATTATATGAATCATAGCAAGATTCATATTGATGTAAACGAGATCAACTTATTCCCTTTTAACTAATATTAGGATTGAACCAATTCTGATCTTAAATTCAAATCTAAAAGGTGGAAGAATAATAAATTTGAAAAATATAAAAAGATGAAACAGAAACCAAGGTTGAAATCTATGTATACAAAAGTGTTTTTCACTTTTACTTTTTTTCTACCCATCCAGCTCCATTTGTTACTATCAAAAAGCCTATCCTATGAATTGTTGGCTATAGCACTAAAATTTGATATTAGTTAATTAATTAAAAGGCTTTTAAAATTTAAATAAAAATGATAATTGAGCAGATGGATGGAATAGAAGCACTGAAATTATGGGTTTGAATCCTTGTTTTCAGCTGACACTTAAATATTAAATTATATTCCAATTTCCAACACAACCCCTCATGCCTTATTCTTCCTTCACTCACTATCAACACCCACCTGCCCATCTCATGCGAGGTACTCTACGTCATTTCACACCATCCTCCATGTCATTTTCCAAAACTAGTGGCCTAGTTTAGGGTTTATTGGTTAAATTGTTTTTTTTTTCAATAAAATTACTCCATCCACCTCAAATCATCTAAAAATTTAAAAACTATAGATTAATCTAACTTATTGGTATCTCACTTCGTTGTAAGATCTTTTAACTCGTGTTTACGTCTGTACATTTCAAGGAAAGCTTTGTTTGCGATGGTATAGACCGTTTATAATCAAATAAATCTTCCTGCATATTGTCGTGGAGATTGCATCGTTGAATGGAGATAACGTGTTCAAGGTTAACAGAAAAAGACTCAAGGCGTATTATGAATACGAAGATTGCAGCAAAGACTCGGTGGATTTAAAGTAAAATGACTGCATTTATTTGTCCTTAATGTGTGGATGCATTTGTACATTTGTCAAGAGCATATTTTAATACAAACGTATCACTTTTTAGCATCAAATTTATATCGATTTATTTTCCTTTCATCTTTTCACTTTATTTCTTTTCTTTTATTTGTTTTGGTTTGTTTATTTCTTGTTTATTGTTTTCTTTACCACTTTCTTTCATTGTTGTTTAGATAAGAAAATTTTGTGTCTTTAGAGGAGAATGGAAAAAAGGGATATTAGGCTAAGTACTGGAATGCGACCCGATAAGAGGTATGCAAGATACACCTAAGCAAGAAGACCAATTAGTTGACACTTAAAATTTGGGATAATGTCTAAGAAGTTGTACCTCGCAGGGCAGAGTTCGAAATGATGCATTTAATGCTCTACATACCCTAATCATTTCATTACCCACTTTCGAAGAGACACACAGCCCAAAATGTCAAGGCTCATTAATGCTCTCCATGCTAATAATGGTGACCCTCGTCAGCGTTTTTTGCTAACAAATAGTGAAAGAACTCTTCGATTAACCCTCATTTTTCACTGTAAGCCCTCAAGCCTATCAGACATTCATCTCGTTGTTCTCAAGCTTCATCGAAAAACTCACCAGAAATTTCAAACCTTTCTTTTTTTCTTTCATTCCAAATGGCCAATCACCAGAAATCTGCCCAATATTACAAATTCCTTAAAATGAGAGAGGAATCATCATATACCCCAACCCAAAGAAGACCCTTCATACCTTCTTAATGAAGACCAGTTGCATCCTCCTCATACAGTACCAAACCTAAGGGCTCTACGAGGAAGGATCTCACCAAGCCCAAGACTTTTGATAACCCCTCAATTATGTGTTCTAATAAACCTATTTCATAATGAGCTCAGCGTCCAATGGCATTTAGTGATTTGAAGAGGGAGGAAGAATACATATTCATGGGCCTGGACGACTTGGAGCAAGTTAGAGGAACTGAAGGACAAGGAAAAATTGTAAACCAACCCCTCCTAGGCTATAAGAAATTGAAGCATGGGAAAGAAAAAGATTTGGTAGGAAAAGGGTTGGGAGTGCACAAACCTATTGAGGAAACCAAAGTAAATGAGGAAGATCGAGATTTTGTTGTGGAATTCTTGAATGGAAGAAAGGAAGGTTTGAAGAGAGAAGCAAAGAGGGAGATAAGAAGAAGAGAAGAAGATGATAGAAGAAAAAGGGAATGGGAGGACAAGGAGAGAAAATGTCGTGAAGAGAGCCTTGAAGGAAAGGAGGGATGTGCTTGCAAGAATAAGCAAGTAAGTAAAAAAAAAAAGTAGTAGGTAAAGGCAAGGCCATTGGGGAAAAAAAGGAGGAATGCCTAGAAAGTGCGAAGAAAAAATTGGAAGAAGAATTCAATGCGTTAAGCCCAGTAGAAGAAGGTTGTCATTTGAACATGAGAGACCAAAAGCCACTAGCACCAGCAAAATGAAGAAACCTAAAGTAGGATCATCCGGATCGTAGGAGAACCAAGTTGGCAATAAAAAAGGAATAGAGAAGGAAGTGAAAATAGAAAAAGGATTATTCCCTTTCTATGGAATCCTCCTAGAATTTCTTGTCGCACTAATTTAATTGTTCAGTTGGATAAGATTCTTTATTGAAGCCACAAAGATCAGAATGGATGTAGTTCATCAATTTTATGATGCAAAGTCCAACAATTTGATCTGTTCATCATAATAGAAGGGAAAAAAGTTTATTTCAACTTTGTGTCCATCAATGAATTATACGACTTGTCCAACGATGTGAAATACCCAGACCAAGACATCATAACAAAACCTATAAGAGGTTTGGCCAAGAAAGCATTGAAGGTTATAATGTGGCCAGACGCAAAATGGGAAGTGACACCCACGGGGAAATTTCAATTGTATCCATATCAGCTGACCCACTAAGGCAAATGTGTGTTATTCTTCATCAAGAAAAAGATCCTCCCCACACATCATGACAGTACAATTCATCAGACTATGCAATGATTTTGTATTGCATTATGACACAAAAGGCGTTCAACTTGGGCGAAATAAACAAGACAGCCATCCTCGCATGGATGGAGATGTCTAAAGGAGCAATGCCCTTTTCCCTCAAAAGTGGAGCATTATGTTTAAAGTTTCATCCTTCTTTGGCGAGATACCACCAACAAGACATATCAAGTAGGGTATGCACTTAGGTAGGCTTAAACCAAGTTATAATGCTTTATCAAAATAAGGAAAAAGATCGCCACCCAAAGACAAAGGGTCAAACTCAAGACCCAAAAGGAAGGGAATATGAAAAAGTTCATCCACCTCTGCCCAAGCAGTGAAAGGTCACATCCACCTCATCTTAACCAACAAAAAAGTAAAAGGATGATGTGACTAAGGAATCAATTCCAACAAATAATCCTTCTCGCAGAAAGAAGTTGACTCAGAGACCACCTCGCGAGAAAAGCCTCACTCCTCCCTACAATCCAAAAGAAAAATACCCCTCCTTCTCGTAGAAGTGATACCTTTTCGTTGCCTCCTCCTTCAAAAGAAAGAACTTTGCCTCTACCACCTTTGATTAATCCTCCACTCACCAACACCTCACCTATTTCTCCTAGACAACAAAGTCCTAAGTTGTCTATATACCATCAGCCATCTCTACCCACTCTTCCCTCACCTACAAAGACAACCCTCCTCTACCAACTCTTACACCCAGGTGACGAACTTCTGTGTCTTCTGCTCATTATTCGCTCAACCAAACGTCCTCCAAAAATAAAATTGACCAACTATGTCTCGATTTGAATAAGTCTTTACCTAACCAAAAGCCCACCAACATCAAAGTGATACCCCTCCCCACGGAGGGTGTGAAGAAGGATGTCCCAATATTTTTTTATATTTGAAGGGGACACAACGCAATTGAAAGCAACCACTGTAACTAAGTTGCAGTCTCAAGATGAGATGGGTGTTATTTTTATGACTCACTCTCCAAAGGAAAACAACCTATCTTTAGAGTAACTGGCGAGACAAACACCCATGTGCCACACCCAAACGAAACTGAGGAATGAATAGTGCAAAGCGATGACGATGACATCTATGACTTCATTGGCGCACATGTTTTCAAGCCCATGTTTGAATATCTTGAAGAAGTATCGCTTGTACAAAAATGTCATGGCGAACAACTTGACGTTTTGCAAGCTGAAAACGAATTAAGAGCTGTAAAAGACAGTAGTCCAACAGTAAGGGAGGTTGGACTCAATAACAGCAAGTCAAAAATAGATGTCATTCACAATCTCAAACCTCACTTCGTTGGTCCTCGCACAATCCAAGATGATACATCAGATAGGGATGCAACGTGATAGACAATTTCGCCCTTCAATGGAATACACTCATGTGGTGCTTATTCAAAAAATTCCATCGCCTGTCATTCCACCAGATTTGGAAGAACCATTCCTACCACTCCAATCACGGAATCTTGACAATCTTGATCCTCTCCAAGAAGATTAAATTTGGGAGGTGTCTTTCTATCTTTTATAGTTTTATATATCATCCACTCCTTTGTAAGTTTGCATATGCTCTTTCTTATCAATGAATTACTTAAGAACGAACTTTCTTCTTATTTTATGTGTTATACTTTTACTTGTCTTCTGCTTTCATTTCTGCATTCTTTGTGATTATTCCTTTTTGCTGATTCGCAATGATAACTTCTACGATAACACCTATCCGTAGTATAGTTTAGCTTGTATCTAGCAAAGACTATTTCCTTAACAAAACTTACTTTGGACATATTCCTAGGATTCTTTAGGTAAGCAAGTTTTACCTCAAAGTTCTTTTGTGAATTTTTCTAAGTTCATCTTATCATTCACTTTTTTTGCATTGAGAATCTTGCAACGCTTAAAATTTGAGAGTGTACAAGGTTCGAGCTAAAGTATTCAAAAAATTAAAGAACCTTTCTCAGGCATTTGAACAAAATTCAAACTTCTTTCTAAAAAACTTTTATTCGAACTAAATTGAAATAAAAACTCCAATGGTGTCGCCTCCAAATAAAAAATAAGAAGCAAATCTTCAAAAATAATAGAGTAAAGTAAATAAGAGGTGATAAGAGTTGTAGTTAAGAAGAGGAACAAACTCATTGAGTACCTATAATTTTCCACTCAACGTCAAACGTAAATAACTAATAAAAAGTTCTTCGCCAAAAATAATGGAACCAAGAATTTTTATAACAAAAGTCATTTCTTAAATATGAAAATAAGATCTTCTGGAAATAAACAGGAGTATTTTGCAACTTAATCTTGTCGTGTCTAGAAACCAAAAACATTTTCTAAGTAAGGAGTAGGCGAGAAAAGTATGAAGTGTTTAGATGCAAGTTCGATTAGAACAACATCGTGAGAAGCTTAGTGAGGAAGGCGAAAGGGAGAAACTCTTGGAATCATGGATTGATGCATGCAAGCATTATTCTAAATTTGGAAGTGTGATAACTTGTAGAAATACAAGTTATTGGAGTCTTTTAAATAGAATAATGAAGCCTTTAAATTTGGAAGAAAACATGTAGGAAAGTAAGGAAATTGACTAAAAGAGCCATATGCCTATTTATAACGTTTTAGTGCCTTATTTGGCAAAAACCCAGGGCAAAAGAGTATGAACACTCATACTCTGCACCTTTGCAGCTTGCTTCCCTTTTATGTATTCCATTTGGATATTTTGTAATATTGACTCCATGATCGAGAGACCTAAAGCTCTATTTATGATATTGATGTTTTCTTTCTATCATTCTCCCATATTTCTTTATCTCTCCTTTCATTGTATGTTTAGTTAATTATTTGCAGAATGTAGGTTGCTTAGAAATTATGGTTGAATGCATTATAAGTCATGAATTAGTCACATACGACCATCAATACCTTGTCTTCTTCAAGAGAAAAGATAAAGTAGTGTCTGTCATCATTTGACGCATGATAACCCATATCTTGCTAACCATACTGCGAGGAGATTGTAGCAATATAATCTTGTCACTAAATTTGTTTCTTGCATATATCTCAGAGAAGAACGATATGTGTGGCAAAAGCACCGAGAGGTTGCTCCCCTTAATAAGAGTAGATTACTTATAATCCAAACAAGCAGAAAAGATACAAATCATAGGATTAACTTCAAGTATTTGGATCCTAAGAGGCAAGAAAGTACGGCGAAAGCACCGAGAAGTTGCTCGCCTTAACTTTGAAGTTGATAGATACTTTGTATTGCTTCAAACTATTAAACTTGTATGTTTTACATATGATTAGAAAAATATTCCTTCATTTCCACGTCAAAACGTTGAGTTCATGTTTCATCACATTAATTATATTTCACCATCATATTCACCTTGTTGCTCTTATTCGCACCATTAGTGTAAATAGTTAGAAAATCACGTTGTGCATATCTTATAGAATATACTCACCGCATGAGATTGTGTAACGTGAGATAAATTCATTTTTGGAAACTATTCGACCGTGTACTTACCAAGAATCTTCTTTTGTCGATTCCACATGAGCGAGAAAGAGGAAAACTTGTACTAACGTTCAACATCATGCATGTAGCAACGTATAGGTGGGACGAGTACCTTTTATCACATAATCTTAGTCTAGATGCCATGTTATGTTAAGTGGCATTACTAGAGCCTTGCATGACATACTCACGAAAGATTCTTGTATAAAGCATATCGCATAACTTTCAAAACCACGATCCAGTGTGAGTAACCTTCAAATTTACAATTGAATGAAAAACATTTTTTTTCTCACAAACAATTAAGAAAAAAAATACCAATAACTAAACTTTCATTCATTTTGTAAAGCTTTTTCTATTCTAAAACCTTAACCACGTTATAGGAAATTTCATCACTTGAAAAGAAAAGAATAACTGACGATGTAAAGTAAAAAAGGAATATTAATATATTAACAAATCAATATAATGTTTACACCCAAGTGTTAACGAATTAAAGAATTTTGTTTAGTATGCATATATGCTTCGATGAAATTACGGATTAGATCAAAGTGAACTTAAAAATCAAAACAACTACAAAAATTGAAATATCAACTAAAGAGCCTGATATGTTGCAATTATATTTCTGTAAATATCGTTAATCCTTCTAATAAGTATTGCACACAAATTATGCATATAAGAAGTAATATGTTGGCAGAATTAAAAAAACATGTTTGGTTTTCAAGCTAATTACTGAAATTTTCACGAAAACTTCAATAAGTATAGAAATAAAAACTATACACATCACACCTGGAGGCATACAATAATAATTCTAAATCAACTTCTGCAATATTATTATTAGCTTGAACAATGCACAGTAGAAGAAATTTATTTCTGGTTCAAATAGATCAAGTAACATATATTCACAAGGTTTGTGTCGGTAATTATTTTGCGTTACGAAAAAATTTACTACTAAAATAGCAAACTAGAAGTACGTACTGCCGTAAAAACAAAAAAGTGTAAGTTAACTTTAGTTTGGATCAATTTTTAGATACCTGTCATGTTTCCTTAACTAATTAATATAAGACCAAGGAATAACTTTAAATATCAAACGTTCTCAATGTCGTCACGCACATAGAAGTGGTGGCATATTCTATCAATGTACATAATAGTTTAACACAATAAAAATTTATCAAAAATTTCCTGATAATTAGCATAGCTTGATCGACAAAAGCTAAACTACACGAAATGAGAAATGACTTGTTTACCAACTAATAATCATAAAGTTTAGTTCGAAATGGGTGATGTACAATGGTCGGTTTACATTCCGGTTAGAGTTGCTCAAGTACAATTAAATTTCGTCTCTTTTCCCATTTAATTAAATGACTTGTGTTTTTACAATAAATATTGTCGTTTTCTTTATGCATACAATTGAAATACAAGAATCTGAATTTTTAACCAAAGTAAGAATACGTTAAATATTTTAGATGATTTCAATTTCGTATGTATGGTTAGGCAACTCCACATGGATTAAAATACATTCTAACGTATAAATGTGGGATGATCATAAAGAAAAGAATAAAAGATGATTCTTCAATGACATTCAATTAGTCTCAAAAAAGTTATTAGCTTACATTTATTGATCAAATAATCTGGGAAGACTCAATTTCATAAAACAACTGTTGAGAAGCTTCATTGGATTAGGCTTTAAGACTTCGAAACCAGGAAATGAGAACCAAAGCTCAAATATTGCATCACATTCCTTGCCCATGAAATTAATATATTGGCAACAAATTAGATCCACTTCCTTCTTGCTTATATTGAAGTCATAATTATAAAGTTCCACTTGACATTTCTCACTCCTCATCTTGGATAAACACAATGATAGAGTAAAGCTCTCTATTTCCATCTACCCAATCACTCCATATCATTGATATACCATCGTCGTCTATCGTAGAATGTTGAACTAAGGCCAACGAGTCTAATACAAGTAATGAGAGCATCGCCACCACTAATAATGCTCCAGTTGAATAGCTCGCCTTTCCCATTTGATCTTGGTAAATATTATGAATTTTCCTTGTATATTTCGCTTTTCAACTTCACTGTGTTGTTTGTTGTATTCATGTGTAACTTTACAAAAAAATTATAGACGGAACTGTTATGAAAGTGTGAACAAATAGAGAGAAAAAGTGAAGAGGGTAAGTAACATACAATTGTAAAAATTTAATTGATCAGTTTTACTTTTTTTATGATTTCAATATGAGTTACCTTTAATTCCCTTAGTTAAGAAATAATTAAAAACAAAAATAAAACATAATTGACTACAAT
>JBBPDI010083350.1:0-13397 GCA_037974545.1 Cucumis variabilis
TCAATTGAAAGGTTATCCAAACTTGGAAAGAAAAATATAAATAGATCAAAAAGAAGAATCCAAATAAAAAAACAAACTTCTTTTTTCCTATAAAGAAAAATGAAAAGGGAAAGATAATTAAAGAGTTTTGAATTTTGAATTGGACGGATTTTACAAAGCTAGAAAATTAGTCAATTTTTTTCAAAAAAAAAATAATAAAAAAAAAATTGACTAAAAAGTATTGTCTTCTATTAATTTGTCTTGTACAATTCCTTGATATATACCAATGTTGAGCTGTAATATCGTATGAAACTTGAAGATAAAAGGAATTTAATTAATGTTATAAAAAACTAAAAGGAGTCTCTCAACATAAGAAGTTAACAGATATTAAAGAATATATATATAGGAGCTCTTGCAAATATAACAAAATTAGTTTTAGAAATTAGGTCTATGACACACTACTTTTGGATTTACAAAAATGACAAAATTCAAGTCCAACCCACGTTTGAAAAATGCAAAATTACAAACCTAACCCTCTAGAATTATAAACATTTTCACGCATCATTTGATATGTTGTTGATACACTTGATGCGTTTTTGATATACTTGTTGATACACTCGATGAATTAAATAACACTTGATACACATAATTGGTTTGATACACTTGATATGTTGTTGATACATTTGTTAAACTTTGCAAATACACTCAATCAATTAAATACATTGATGCACTAAGTATAATATGTTTGTTGTATGGTTGATACATTTATTACAATTTGTTCATACACTTGATGAGTTTAATACACTCTATAAGTTTGATACATTAAATACACTAGTGATAAACATTTTATACTTCACCGATACACTCGACAAATTTAATACATTTGATACAAATCGTATGTTTGATGCCCTTGGATGTATTGGTACATTTTTATATGTTTACTGATACACTCAATTGATTAAAATACACTTAATACATATGAGGTTCTGTTGATACACTTAATATACTTCACTAGTACACTTTGATAAATATTATATGTTTGATACACTAAGTTATATCATACATATACTTTATAATACTAAAATGAATTGCATAAAATTTACAAAAATGAAAATCATGTAGTACGTATATCAACCAACTAATACATATAATATAAGTACATCACAGTATTGATATACAAAATTGATACAAAACTAATACATATAACGTGATACTCTAACAAACCAAACACAACCGTTTTCATTACATCCCAACGCAATAGATCTTGAATTATATCTTAATGTCTTAAACTCAAAATTAGTCTTGACAGCGGAATGAATCCAACAAAACTTCTTTACTATGTACAAAACCAATCCTTCTCCTTAAAAACGAACTCATTCTTAAAATTGGTATCGACAACTTTAAAAATTGTTAATTCACCTCCCAAATCAGTCTCAACTATGAAAGAAGAAACTGAGGAATCAATTAAACATCCAAAACTGTATATATAAAATGTAATGACCCAACTTTTCTAACTAAGTCGAAGTCATTAATTTAAAACAATGACCTTAGTTTACACAAAAACGTTAAATTAAATTAAAATCAAATTCTCAAAGAAAACAAAGTTTAAGTTCGAGCCCTGTTTAAAATAACCAAAATTTTAAAGTAAAGCTTGTAAAATATCAGTTCATGAACTCATTTAAACCACAAAAATTTCTAATCAGTCTTAAGTGCTAAAACGAAATGAGAAAAAACAAAACATTAAGCGGAAGCAATGACGACATTCCCTATGACAATCATGCCTCCTTCTTGCCTCTCGCTGATTCGCCTCCCTTGTTACCATTGCCTGAAAAAAAGTTAAACATAAAGGATGAGTATAAACATACTTAGTAAGAGACCCTTTACTGGTCCCGTTAGGGAAAAATAAAATATTAACTTCCTAATAGAGTACCCTACACAGTCACAGTCTTGTGATCCCGAAGGATACATATAATCAGTCTAACGCCCGAAGGACGCTTAAATCAGTTTAGTGTTCTGCAGTAACACATATCAGTCTAATGATCCCGTAGGATGCATAAAAAGGTGGTGATCTCGTAGGACACCTGCAAGGTAACTACACAATAGGAACTAATAATTTTTCCCTCAATCCATTCTAACATCTTAACAGTCATTCATAGTACAATCAAATGAACTCATCACATAAATTCTTCACTTAGCCCCTAACAGTCATCTTACACTAATTTAGTCCAAGGTTAGTCAAACACATATCAGTACATCAGTCAACCACTAAATCATCATAGCATTTTCTCAGTCCACAAGAATACAACCATACTTAATATATCGTATATTCCGTCTAAACAACCAACCACCCGTTTAAAACCTACACCATATATAAGGAACCTCTACTAGTTTCAGTCATTCAACATCCATATGTGTATGCATATATGTATATTCATAAAATAACATAAAGACACTTAACACCCAGTCTACATCAAATCCATGTATATATATAAGTTTTTCGCAGTCAACTACAACATACAATAACCTTTAAATCTACTTCGACATACATGTGTATCATATCAATATCCGACCTCGGTATAACGATTTCTCAAACAGATACACTCGTACATAAGCATCACCCATCTTAGTTCAGCCAAATCAATAAACCATACACTATTCATTCTTTAACATAATAGTCAACTATCCTCAGTTCAGTCAGTACAACATTTTAAATTCAGTCAATCCATCAACACATTTAAAACTACGTAAAACAATTAAATCTTTTTAACCCCTCCAACCTACGCTTAGCAGTCATGTCCTTTGTTTTATTCAAGTCCACGCATAACAGTCAACTCATTTTAAACTTTGAAATCAACATATAGGTCCAGTAGTAGAAATCCCTTACATAAATTTTTATGCAAGCTCCTTGGTCGAACTAACTCCAACAACGAAAATCCCGTCAATGAAGAGACGAACCCAACTCAAACCTATCGAAAAATTCAAGGGTTTGCTCGCTTCAAACAACACCTTCAAGAAATGTCAATCCAGCCAATTAACCAACGTTACAACTCAATACTTTTACAATGTAAAAACCACCACACTCGCCAATACAACTTACCACAAAAATCCTAATAATTCACAGTAAAATGGGGGCGACAACTTTGAATAATTGGAATCGACGCGTGTATAGATCATATTTAATCGATAATGAACTAGACTTCATCTCACAACCCACAGCTGTAAGGTGAAGATCGACTTCAGATCGTTTGATGGTTGCTGACGACGAAGTCTGGGCAGTGCAAATTGGTTCTTGATGGCAAAGCAACCCAGATCGGAAGATCTTGGCGTCGACTCACATGAAACGATCGAAGAAAAGGTAAGGTTTTGTGACCAAACCTTCGGATGGCTGTGCATGGATGGCCATTCTTACAGATCTAACGGAGAACCGAGGAGAAGATTGGTCGGATGAAGAATTGAAGAAAGGTGGAGGCATTGTGAGGAACGGAGACACATCGACTTCGATTCACGATAGCAGTGGCTTCGACGACGAAGAGATGATGAGCAGAAGCGGTCGGTGATGACGATTCTACCGTGGAGGCTCGCGAGTTCGAATGACGACGGAGAGACCTTGGTGGGTGGTTAGGTCGTGAGGATAAGAAGGAAGAAAAAGGTAAGGGGGGCGTGGGGCAAGAAATGCGCGAAGGAGAAAGGGGAAAAGAAATTTCTTTTCTTTTTGTTTTTTTTTAAAATAATAATAATAATAACAATAGTAATAATTAATAATAATAATATATTATTATTATTATTATTATTATTATTACTTTTCCAATTGCTTTTTGTTCCTTCAATTATTTTCTTTCTCAATAGGAAATTTCTCTTACATACTAAGTGTAATAAAATAACACCCAAAAATTTAAAATCATTAAATAATGAGACAATTTAATTAAAATAAGGTACCTTTAAGCTCGAGGTGTTAAATAAAATGAGCAACTAAAAGATATTGTGTGTTACATAAAATGAGCAACTAAAATATATTTTGATATTTTTAAAAATGTCCCTTAATTAGTTTGGTCAAGTTAAATATTATTTACTTGGCCTAAAGTTCAACTGAGACAAAAAAAAATAAGCCTTATTTAACTCAAATAATAAATACGACCCAAATCAATGTGGTTGAGTCTATGGGTCTGGTCCATGGACTAACCAGACTCAAGCCCATACAATCCACCAGAGAATTCTATAAATAAAGAAGTTCTTTTCATTTGTAGGGATTGGAAATTATTTACTTCAAAGGTTTAAAGAGAATTCTCCCAAAGTTAGAAGATTCCCTAACTTCTAAAGTTGACTGTCCTCGAAGATTGAAGTTCCTTTGAAGATACAAGTTTCCTTTCAAGACTCCAACATTAAGAACATCACATGCTCCGTTTTCTCAAATCAAGCGTAAGCATCCAACCAAGAGAGAATTAGAGGATTAAATACTAGAGATCGAGCAACATCGCATCAAATCAACATAAATACAACATCAACACAAGTTCAACTCCACGAATTAAATTTTTTTGAAAATCTCGTGTGAACAAATTGGCACGTCTAGTGAAACATCTCTACCTCTCATCTCTCTCCCGTCATCCAAATCTACAAGCCAACTTACTACAAGAAAATGGGGTATACCTGATACCGTAAAACATTGGCAAAAGTAAAAAATATGTCAATGATGGTATTGCCGACGTTAAACACGACGTCAACAAAAAATCGTCGAGGAAACTTTTGTCGATGTGCAAACTGGAGTATGACAACATGGACGTTTCCCCAACGCATATAATGTTGATGCGATGAAGACATCGGTATAAGACTAAACCCGATGTCATTGCACTACGTTGGGGAACAACCAAAGCCGACGTCACGTCGAAAAAATTTTTCCCGACGTATGGAAACGATGTCGGGAAGAATGCTTATCCCGACATGTGTTGTGCATTAGAATAACGTTTTTTTGTTATTTATATTACTATTACTATTATTATTATTATTATTATTATTATTAGTTTTTGTTATTGCTCAATATTGTTCTCAGTTTTGCATCGTATGACAAGAAATAAAATTTTCAATAAATTATGAAAATTAAGAAATTCCATTTTATAATTAAAAAAATACTAATAAAGTGTAACAAAAAGTAAAAATAATATATGTTCAAAATGTTTAAAACAATTACATTAAAATATATATAAAAAATCTACACCTATTTTCTATCAAGGTAGCTGCGAACGCCACATAAAAAATGTAAAATCTATAAATTACATAAAAGTACAATTAGAATATCACAAATGTGGAAATAAACAATTTAAATGTTGAAAACTACATACCCCAAGAGTTCACGACCCTCTCTATCCCCGATTCATATCTTCGATCATCTTCTTCATCTCTTTCATTTATCGTGCATAGTTTTCTTCCATTCTTTGAATAGTTTCTTCCATTTGTCGATCACGGTCTGCTATTAGTCGGTCTCACTCCTCCTTCCTTAGTTGTTGTTCTTCAATCAGGTGGTTAGAGTTTTCAAGGCTGACCCTTAGTTTGCTAACCATCATTATGAGACCCGCTTCTAATTTGAGTATAAGAAGTAAAATCTGGCTAAGTGTTTTGAAATTTTTGTTTTTGGATAAGAGAAGGCGTTTTGAAATAAAACGTCGTGATAAGTAGTTGGCGTTTGAATCAATCTGCAGAAAGTATTAAGTGATAAAATCTTATATGGTTAAGTATAAGTTTTGCGATTAAGAAGTTAGTTCACGAGGAAGTTTTGAGAAAAGAAGGATTTGAGGTAGGACCTATAACTCTAAATGCTCACAAGAGAAAGAGCCTTCGCGAGAAAATGTTTGGTAGTCCGCAAAAGGAGTTATTGCGTTAAGACTTTTGAAAGTTATGTTAAGCGGTTACAACTATTCATGGAATGGAATTAGACGAGAAGAAAGGTTTGGCGAGAAAATGTCAAATTTGATTTGACAGGGGTTAAGGTGTAAGATTGAGGATTTAAGCATGGCTAAGATAAATATATTAATTTTACACGTGTGAGGTTTTAAGTAGAAGTTGACAATTTGACAAGGATTTGAGGATGACTAATCCGAGTTAAAAAGTAGTATAAATAAGGGATTTGGGTCACTAAGTAAGGAAGATTTTTAAAAAAATTTGTAGTGTTGAAGTGCTGCCATTTTGTTTCTGCGTGAAGACTATGTGAGAAAGAAGAAGAATAAGAGATTTTCGGTTCTAAGGCTAAGTTTTGTGAGTGCTTTCTTTCAAATTGTTCTTTTAATGTATTTTATGATTTTAAACATGTTTTATAATGTTTAAAGCTTGATTTGATGACTATGTTATTGATTAAGAAATGGTGTTCAAACCATTAGTTGCTTCCTTTGGATGAGGTAACTGTTATGTGCACATAAGGTTAAAGGCAACCATGTAGAAAAGGCCTCTGTGGTGGAGTGAAGCCAACCAATGTAGAAAAGGACTACATTGTGTTAGGCAACCTGAGCAACAAGAACGAATCTATATGTTCTTAGATGTTGTTAATACAGTAGTATAAACGCGAGGTAATAAGACCAAGCATAGAGAACAATTTAGGATCCTTGGCAAAAGGAATGATTGTGACTAATTTGTGTTTATGCGAGATGATGCTTTTTGCAAAATGTTATGTTTACAAGATCCGATATGTTTTTACTTAAAAAGAATGTTATAGTTTTGCGAAATGATTTATGGAAAGGTATTGCAAAAAGGATTTCATAACACCTCACTAAGTCTTTAGACTTACCTTTTAAAATTTTATCTTCCAGGTTTTGGCGTTGAGGCCAAGTAAGAGGACGGAAAGAAAAGGGCCAACTAGGCGAGAAGCTGCCAAGCATTTTAAGTTTTAGTTTAAGTTATACTGTATACTATGTATGAAACGCCTGTTGTTAAATAAGTTTAAGTTTTGGTTATATTGACTGCATTATGCTTTATCTCCTAAAGCATGTTATTTAAAGTATTGGCGTTTAAACAAGGTAAAGGATTTAAGATGAGTGTCTTTGGCGTTTATACATTAATTTTTGCCAAGGTGTTGTAATTGTATGTTCATGTACTAAACATTTCTTGTTGAATAAAAGTTTGAGTTGACTTCTGCTGCATTATGTTTATCTTTATCGCTTGGTAGTGTAAATGAGTTAAGTTTGAGCTAGGTGATAAGAGTTAAATTTGAGATAGACGATAAGACCAGATTCAAGGTTTTAAGATAAATTGTGTCCTATCAGCACTACTTTCTGCGTTATGGTTGTTTTGCGAATCGGGGTGTGACATTCGTAATGTGTGCCTGATGGTCGTAAGAGGAGGAAGAAGCGGAAGTAGAACTCTTCCTAGGCCTAGGCTAAGAGACCCAACCAAGACCTTTTGAGTGGCCCGATCATCTACCCAAAAGAGTCACATATCTCGTCTCTAGAGAGAAATTAAGAACCCTCTTGGACAGGCTGGGACTGAAGTTTCAGTATTTGACTATGCACAATACAATAGTTGTAAGTTGGGAGATCATCACAATTAAAATAGAAAGTAATGATCAAAAGTTTTAATCAATTTACATGTCCGTCCTCTGCTATAGGTGAAATAAGCTCGCCATTCTACTGCCATACGTTTCTCAAAACAACTCGATATGGTCCACTAGGTGACTGCATTCTTCAATGAGCTCGACCTGTCATTGAAAGAACGACTTGGATCCGTTCCTGTGGCTATAAGGCTGCTTTGCTCTAGCAACCTTACAAGCACTTGATTGATCTTACATTCCAAAAATAACCAAAACGTTATTTCCAAACAACAAACCAAATAATTATTCCAATAAAACTTTACATACAATATCCAACAAAGTAGGAAGAATAGAATCTAAACTTGAACCTCATTATTACTCTATTAAGTCACAACCTCAATCTATAGATAAAACCAAACCTTTATTCAAACCTTTTGATATTTCTGATAAAGATTTAAAATTAATTAATTTCTTAAGTAAAGAATTTAATAGCATTTTAGACAAAATCAATCTCCAATTACAACACTTAAATCTAAATACTTCTAAAAATCCATCCACATCAAAAATCAATACTATAAATGAAACCCCTATTGAAGATCATAATTTCGGGGATAACAATCTTGAAGAACAATTTCAAAATCTTACTCTTCCAAAAATAACAAATCATAGATATCTAAAACTAAAAAATTATTACTCTCGACCATCCTTTCCTGATATGCAATATAAAGAGAGAAACCAATTAACTCAAGCCCAATATTTAGGAAATGACATATATGAATGGAACATAGATGGAATGACCGAAAATCAAAATTTAAATTTAATGCAAGAAATGACCTTAGCAACCACTGCTTATAAAATACATTAAAATGCGGACCATCAAATTGTCCATATTCTCATCTTTGGATTTACTGGAAATTTAAAGGATGGTAGGATAATTGTGTACCCTCAAGTGACAAAGCAAGAATTTTAACCGCCATTGAAGTTGAACAAAGTGGCGCGAGCATCAATCAAACCTAAGATATTGTAGCAACCTTAATTTACACCATTACGAAATACTTTATAAGAGAACTCGTTCAATTCTAGGAACGAAATTCTAAGATCTTTTTAAATCTTACTTGTCCAAAACTTCAAGATTTTCAATGGTACAAAGATGTTTTTCTAAGCAAAGTTTTTATTCGAACAAACTACAATAATCAATATTGGAAAGAAAAATTCCTTTCAGGATTACCAAAATTATTCACTGAAAAGGTACGCCAGACTATTAGACAAACCTTTCAAGGAACCATCTCATTCGATAATTGAACTTATTGTGAACTAATTAACTTTATCAATAATGAAGGATTAGCTTTATGTACAGATCTCAAATTAAAAGCAAAATTAAAAAATTAACTCCACAAATAACGACAAGAGCTTGGATCCTTTTGTGCCCAATATGGTTATGAAAAAATACAAGCCCCTTCAGCACTAAAACAACCCAAAAAGTATTAAAGAATATTCTTTCGAAAACCTTATAGGAATCAAGGATATTATCAAAAAAATCAACATAAACAAAATTATAAATCCAGACCAAAAAGTAAATATAAAAATAACATACCTACTAAAAAACGAAAAGAAGTTATTTGTTACAAATGTAGACAAAAAGAACATATAGCCCCTAACTGTCCAATGAAAGGAAAAATTAATAATTTAGAGATAGAAGAAGATTTGAAAATTCAATTATTAAATTTACTAAACCCTTCAGATGCCTCATCATCTTCCGATCAAAGTGAAGGATCTTCTTATGACCAAAATTTTGAATTCAAGGAAATTCTGATAATACTGATTCTCAAAAATCTTCTTATTCCAGTGACAATCAAATAGAAACTTGTACATGCAATAAAGGCATAAATGTCATGTCAAGAGATCAAGAGATTCTTTTTGAAGCCATCAGTCAAATTGAGGATTTAGAAATGAAAAAAGAATACTTTAAGAAATTGAAGAACCTTATTATACAAGAACCTAAACAAGAAAATATTCAACACTACAAGCTTAAAGATATATTTTCTCGATATGAACCCAAAACAAAACTAGTTACTATTCTAGACTTTCAAAGGGAAATAAAGACAATAAAAGAAGAAATTTCTACCATCAAAAAGAAAATTTCTCAAATTAGATTTGAACTTCTCTCCCTCCAAATCCAACAAATAATTGACCAACCTTTAACTTCTGAAGATCACCCTGAAAATATTCCCCATGACTCCTTTATTAATCTTATCAACAAGGTTCAACTACAAAAATGGTATTCTGCCATTCCTTATTATTAACAAAGAATATCAAGTGACTTCAAAAGTTTGGATTGATTCCAAAACCAATCAAAATTGCATACGGGAAAGACTAGTACCTACCAAATATTTTGAAAAAACTCAGAAAAATTACATGATGTTGATGGCCAAAGGTTAAAAATTCGCTATAAACTATTAAATTGACATATTTGCAACCAAGGTTATTGTTTTAAAAATACATTTATTTTAGTCAAAGATTTAGACGAAGAGATAATCCTAGGAACCCCTTTTCTTTTCAAAGTCTAAAAAATCCTAGAGTAAGAAATTATTTTTAAATTTGTAAACGGATCTACTAAAACAATACATTCTATTCAAAGTTCTTCAATCTATAAAACCATTAATTCTATTCACAGAAAGACACAACAAATACAATCTTTAAAGGAAGAAATAAGTCATAAAAGAATTGAAGAACAATTAAATGATCCATATATTCAAAATTAAATCAATCAATTCAAAGAATTAATTGAAAATGATATTTATGCATCCATTCCAAATGCCTTTTGGGAACGTAAACAACGCATTGTTAACTTACCCTATATTAAAAACTTTCATGAATGAAAAATCCCTACTAAAGCTAGACCCATACAAATGAATGCTGAGTTATTACAATATTATCATAAAGAAATCCAAGAACTCCTAGACAAACGACTTATAAGATCGAGTAAATCACCTTGGAGTTGTGTCGCTTTTTATATTAATAATCAAGCAAAAATTGAACGAGGAGTACCTCACCTTGTAATTATTGTTATTATTGTTGTTGTTGTTGTTATTATTATTATTATTATTAAAAAATTTTGATTCATGTGCTCCTTCACCTTCTCCCACATTCTTCATCTCTTCTTCTCTTTCGCAAACCAGTCATCCACTGTCCTTTCTCTCCTTCTTCTTCGTTTCAGTCGTCTGCCGTCTTTGGGAGTTCTCTGTCTCATCTCACCATCTCTCCTCTCAGTTCAGCATCTTCATCTCGCGTTGTTAGCTAAAGCTTTTTATTTCTGCATGCCATTAAGCCAGACGAATCGACCATATCTGTCTCTGTCAGCTGCACGTCGTCCTATCAGAGATAAAGCCATCAATCATTGTTCAGCCATTAGTGCTGGTCTTCTCTCTCTGATTGTCAGTTGCCCAGATCTGAGTCGTCGCCTCTTTCTCACTATGACTTCCTGAGAGTTTGTTTGGTAAGGGTGAAATTATGGGTTTTGTAGTTGTTTCATAACTATTTTAAGTGTTATATTGTTGGATTAACTGTTTGGGCTGCCATTTGACACTTGAAGGTGATATTGGGGTATTTGTGCTCAAATCCTTGAGTTTCACAGCAAACTTCTTTGGAAATTTATTCTTCATTTATGTGGATAAGTTTAGAATTCACATTTGGGTAAATTGAATGGGTGAAAGTTTTTTTTTATTTCTGTTCAATTACGTTTAGGCGGTTCGTTGGACTTTAGTTTGGTAAAGGAGCTCAAGTAAAGTTAAGGTAAGAAACTTCTACTATTGGACCCTATGTCAAAGGTGCAATGTATTCACTGAAAAGATTTGACTATTATACGTAGATAGAATGTCTTGATAGTTTACATTGTTGACTAAATTAAAAAGGTTTAACTGCTATGCATTAGAATGTATTGATGGTTTACTATTGAGTGAATTAGGGAGGTTGGCTATTATGCATAAGTTTGATTGTTTTGATGACTTACTATGTTGATGATTGATTATGTACTAGTATGGTTATTTTACTATTTATGTGTTGAACTGAAATGTTGATGATAGAATTTATTGCATTTTCAGTTGACTGTTTGAATTGCTAGAATCGATTGAGGTAAAACTATTAATTTTTTTATGGAGTAGTGTACCTTGCAGGTGTCTTTCAGGATCACCACTTGTGCATCCTTCAAGGTCACTATACCCATCATGTGTATCCTACATGATCACAAGACTGTTCTAATGCAGGGTACCTCTCAATAGGAAGTTAACTCCTTTTACCCCTAACAAGACTAGTAGTGGCTCTCTTACGAAGTATATTTTATACTCAACCTTTCATATTTAACTTTTTCAAGCAAAGATAATACAAGAGGTAGACCGACGAGGGACAAGAAAGACACGTGATCGCCATGTGGGAACATTCTGTGAGACCACCCATCATCCATACATATGTGAGAAAGGGTAAAAAGGGGAAAGCAATTATTATTAATGAGCAAGGAAGAGGGGTAGAGTAAAAAGGTAAAAAAATCCGTACAGAGTAGGGCCCACATGAGAAGAATTTTAGGGATAGCTTTAAATAGTTAAAGAAAGGGAAGGAGAGGTAGATTTTCTTTTATGAAAAGTTAGGGGAGTAGGCTACTGTAGCCGCCAGGGTCTCTTTTTCTGTAAAAGGGAGGTTGGTATGTTCTTTGTGTTCTTTCTTTGATCTTTATTTAGTTTGATATCATAACTTGTGATATTTTGGCATTTATATATAAATAATACTCAAGAGTATTGTCTCTGTTTGCCACTGGATGTTTTTTATTTGATGTTTCTTGTTGAAAGGGGTGATTTATTTAATATTTAAGGTTGGTAACCTTACACATTCTTTCATAATTTGCTTCCGTTAATGACTTTATTGTTTTTAAGTTTTTATAATTAAAATGAGTTTTGTGTTTAGAACAACCATTTGATTGTTAGTGATTTTATAAACAAAACTTTTGTACTTTATTTTGTTTGAAATAGGGCTCGAGTTGAAATTTTATTTGACGATTGTTCTTTAAACAGTTTGCAAAATCTTATATGTTTAGTAATTAGTAGAGAATCTTTAGGTCAAAGTAATGATCTCAGCTTAGTTTGAAAAGTTACACTAGTACAAAAGTAGACTCTCTTGACGTTTTTAAACTGTCAATAATTACTATTCTTGATGGTTTTAAAACAATCATTGAAGCCAGCGTGAAGAAAGTTGAAGTTATTGACGATTGATAAATGCCTCAAGAATAGCGAACATTGACGTTTTATAAATGTCAAGTATGCAAATTTTATGACAGTTAAAAACCTTCAAGATTATGAGTGTTCATCACTGTTTAAAACCGTCAAGAGTGAGGGTTCATGACATTTAAAAACCTTCAAGATTATGAGTGTTCATCACTGTTTAAAACCGTCAAGAGTGAGTGTTCATGACATTTAAAAACCGTCAAGAGTATGAGTATTTATGAGATTTAAAAACCGCCAAGAATGAATTTGTTTATGACATTTTAAAACGGTCAAGAGTGTACTTTTTATGATATTTAAAACCGTCAAGCATGTTTCAAATTTCTTTTAAAAAAATTGTAATTCAATTATATTTTGTTCTTGTATTGTACTCCTATACTCGTAATAGTTTTTAAATGATTCAGAATAAGAAAAACTAATGCCTGTATATTAGAATAAATTACAAACAAATTACAAACTTTTATATTGTCAATTGATTCTGTCATTACACATAATTTTCATCAACTAATTCTTTTTTAACACAAAACAAGTACACATAAATAATAACTTTCATATATAACTGTAACACCCCAAAAATAAGACAAATTTTAAATTGGATTATCTTGGTTAAACTATAAATGGTAGAATTATTTTGGGGTGAATTG
>JBBPDI010083356.1:0-29738 GCA_037974545.1 Cucumis variabilis
TATTCAAATATAGTAGAAGAGAGAAAAATATAAATACACGTGCAAATGAGGAAGGAAACCAAAGGGAAGGGGCCCACAGTTCGTTAAGAAAAAATGATTGAAATAGGAAGTACGGGGAGGGAGAGAGGTAGCCTTTTTGTGAGTAAAAGTTTCTGCAAATTCCTTGAAAGAGAGGAGAGCAAAGAGGGTGGGAGATTGTATTCGTCCTTGATTGGGCAAGCACAGTTTGTATTTCTGGTTATTTCTTGTTGATCAAGAATTGAACTCTTCAATTCTTGTTTCCTTTTGTAATCGTTCACACATATTGTTGGAATCATTTCCTTTTTTACCAGATATTTTCCTTAAATATTTTTGGAAAGATTACGAGAATGTTTTCCTTATTTCCTAAATATTTTCCTTTTTTATTCCATCGTTTACTCTATTTATTCTCCATTATACCTATTGTATTATTCATCAGAAAATAATAACAACAAACAATCGTGGTTTTTCTCCCGGTATTCGGGTTTCCATGTAAATTGGTGTGTGCTCTTTATCTCTCCTTTCAATACATATCAATATATTGTAAGAAATGATATGTCTGACCGAGACAGGTATGTTGGGATGTCGTCCTGTTGATACTCCTATAGAATTCAATTGTAAACTTGGAAACTCTGATTATCAAGTTCTAGTTGATAAAGAACAATATCAGCGCCTTGTGGGTAAATTGATTTACTTATCCCATACCCGTCTTGATATTTCCTTTGCTATGAGTGTTGTCAGCCAGTTTATGCAAGCTCCTTATGAGAAACACATGGAAACTGTCAACAGAATTCTGAGATACTTGAAAACAACACCCGATAAAGGCCTGATGTTTAGAAAAACAGACAAAAAGACCATTGAGGCATACACTGACTCAAATTGGGCAGGATCTGTTGTTGACAGAAAGTCTACCTCTGGTTATTGTACCTTTGTTTGGGGCAATCTAGTAACTTGGAGGAGTAAGAAGCAAAGTGTTGTGGCCAGGAGCAGTGCTGAGGTTGAATACAGAGCTATGAGTTTGGAAATATGTGAGGAAATTGGTTTCAGAAAGTCCTGTCAGATCTTCATCAGGAATGTGGACACCGTTGAAGCTTTTTTGTGATAATAAAGCCGCTATTAGTATTGCAACATGATAGAACTAAACATGTTGAGATTGATCGGCATTTCATCAAAGAAAGACTTGACAGTTGGAGCATATGCATTCCGTACATCCCTTCGAGTCAACAAGTTGCTGATGTTCTTACCAAGGTGCTTCTCAGACCAAACTTTGACTTTTGTGTTAGCAAGTTGGGTCTCATTGATATTTACGTCCCAACTTGAGGGGGAGTGTTGGAATCCTTTCATTTTTTACTAGATATTTTCCTTAAATATTTTTGGAAAGATTATGAGAATGTTTTCCTTATTTCCTAAATCTTTTCCTTTTTTATTCCATTGTTTACTCTATTTATTCTCTATTATACCTATTGTATTATACATCAGAAAATAATAACAACAAACAATCATGGTTTTTCTTCCGGTACCAGGGTTTCCACGTAAATTGGTGTGTGCTTTTTGTCTCTCCTTTCAATACGTATCAATATATATGTGAACACTTCTGTGATGTTCTATCACTTTTCTTGTGTAAGGCTCTCCTTTTTTCTCTTATAGTCTACTATTCGGGAGAAGGGGTTTTATGAAAAGTCTTGATACATGAAAGTGCTCTGTGGAGAGTCATCTTTATTAATTAAACAAAATGTCATCATTATTATTATTTTTTATTAGTTAGGAGGAGACTCTCCTTAAAATTCTACTCAATCTCACAACTGATTTGTTGAGGAGAAATTCTAAAATTTGTTGAGAGAAGATTTGATTTGCTATCCTTCATCTTCTATAAATAGAGAAAAATGGGATGAAAAAGCAAATAACCGTTCAATTCTATTGTTTCTTCTTTTCATCCATCTTAAAAAGTTTTTTTTTTAACTTTGCATTTGGGAGACAGCGAGACTCGACTGAGATTTTTTTTTTCTTTTGAAAAAAAACTTTGTTGATAGAGAAGATTTAATGTAGAGAAAGAAAGAAGATGGTGCGGCGACAGGGAAAAGAAGAGAAAAAAGAAAGAGAGAAAGAAAATGAGAGGCGACAACTGGGATGAGAAAGAGAGGAGGAGAGATTAGGTTTTTCACTTTTAATTTTTATTTTTTTTTAATTTTCTTTTATTTTTAAAGCTCTCAATTTCTTTTTTTTTTTACTTTCTTTTCTTTTCAATTTTTTTTTCTAACTATTTTTTTTCTTGTCTTTCTTTTTCATTTTCGTTTTTTTAATTATTTTTCTTTTTTCTTTTTTGTTTTTTTAATTGCTTTTTTTTTCTTTTTTCTTTATTTATTTATTCTCGATTACTTTTTTTCTAAAAATCTTTGTTCCTTTCCTTTTACTTTTTTGTCTTTGTCTTCATTTTTTTCAAATACTTTTCACCTTTTTTTATGTTTTTTTTGTCTTTATTTCTTTATTTTTTCTTCTTTTTTTATCTATTTTTTTCTTTTTTTTCTTTATTTATTTCTTTTTCTTTATTTTTTTTCTCCCTTTTATCTTTCGAAGATGGAGCACACCCAACTTGATTGAGATGCAGACAGAGATTTGATCGACTGTGGCGCATTGGAGATGAAGACGGAGATCCCACTTCAAAGTTGAAGATGAATCATCTCAGTTGTGGCACGTGAGAAACGATGAAGATGAATCCTTTTGGCTGTAACACGTGGAAGAAGATGATGATAATCCTCTTGGCTGCAACACACGGGAGAAGATGGAGATGAATTCTCTCGCAATACGCAAAAGAGGATGGAGATGAATCCTCTCGACTGCAACACGCGGAAGAGGATGGAGATGAATCCTTTCGACTGCAACATGCGGGAGAAGATAAAGATGAATCCTTTCGGCTGCAACATACGGGAGAAGATGGAGATGAATCCTATTGGCTGCAACAAGCGGGAGAAAATGATAATGAATCCTCTCGGCTGTGGCACATGAGAAAAGATGAAGATGAATCCTTTCGACTGTAACATGTGGAAGAAGATATGATAATTCTCTTCGCTGTAACATGTGGGAGAAGTTGAAGATGAATCCTCTCGATTGCAACACATGGAAGAAGATGAAGATGAATATTCTCGGCTGCAACACCTAGAAGAAAAGGTAGAGCTCGCTACTTTGACTTTGCCTCCTTTCTTTTCTGTTGTAACTGCTCATGAATTTCATTTCTCTATTAAGGTTACATTACCATGATGAAGCATAATACCTTTTTTTTTCTCGGGCAACTGAACTTAAAGTAAACTTTAAGCTGCCTACGTATCCTTTTTTATAACATAGGGATCAAATCATAACGTAGTTCAATTGAGTTTTTTTTTTTTGTCATTCACCTTTTAAGCTCTTGTGGACTAGGAACATCATGCAGTTTAGGCTTTTGCGATAAGGAGCTTTACACACTTAACAAATATTTTCATAAAAAATCTGCTCACCTTCATTTGTAGAATTGGTGAATATAATCAGTCTTGGCTTCACGATCAAGGGACTTTCTGTTCTTATGTCTATAAACAACTTCCTATTCATGCGTGATGGGCCACGACTGTGGATCTTCTCGTCATTATTTTCTTCATGAAGTGATTTTACCTTTAAAGTTTTCATCTTTTTTCATGTTGATCGCTTATCATCTTTAATCGATCAAAAATAGATGTTGAAGGTTGATCTTTCTTCAATGTGGAGATACTTAGCCTTTTGAAAGTTGAAGTTCGAGTAGAAGTAGAAGTAGACGTTGAACATTGACTTTCTTCTTTCGTGGTCATACTCAATCTTTAAAAGACTGAAGATCGAGTAGTTGAAGGCTTGATACTATTAAAGACAGAAGTCCTTTGCTTAATTTTATTTAGGTTGTCGACTTCTTCAGAAGATGCATAATTATTGTTGACTTATGTTATACCAACAACATGACATGCAGTGACTTCTAATACTTTCTTGGGATGATCATCAAGTAAGCTTTTTGGAAGGAATTTTGTTAAAGTTATCAATCGTCGATGTCGAAGGAAGTCTTCATCTTTTCCTTTGATAGACTTAGGCTTCCACATCTTCTTGTTTCTTTTTCCTTCTTTTTATAGGAGATGCTTCCTTTTGCATGCTTTTGATGGAATGACGACTCTTTTTGATGGAATTTGGTTGTCTTCCTTTTTGACGAGTCACAACTATCCATCATTCGTCACCATCTTCAGCAGACTCTTCTTTGTTTTGGGAGTTAAGCATCACGATCCTTTGATGAAATTGAACAACTATAGGTTCAAAAGTCCCAAATTGAATTAAGCTTTTTCTTTGATCATAAAGCTATGTTGATGGTGAAACACTTGAAGTCATCTCGACCGCAACATAATTTGTCTCAGCTAATTCATCAATATCCAGCTCGATATTCTTTTCATGAGCTAACTTTAGAATCAACTCTTTCAACATGAAACACTTTCCAACATGGTAACTAATGACCCGATGGTACTTACAGTATTTAGGATCATCTACTTTTCCTGCTTGTTCTGGTCGTTTACATTCTGGAAATTGGATAAGTTGTTTCTCTAGCAGCTGCTCTAACATGTCTGCAACATCAGAGTAAGGAAATGAATAAACTTTTTCCTGTCTTTCTTTAAGAGTTGGACGTCGCTTTTTTCTCGCCATCATGCTTTCCTTCAATTTTTGTTTCTTTTCTTTTAGAGAAAGATTTCAAAGGAGTTGCATGAACAACCATAGGATTATTTATGACACTATTTGCAATCTTTTTAGTGTCATCTATTTCATTCTTGTCACTCCTCATTTTTTGAACTAAGAAATCTTTTGCTCCTCTGCAGTGATACTTAGTTCCATATCATGTGCATGAGTCGCCAACTCTTCAAACGTGCATGGTTTTATCCATTGCAAAATATAAAGAAGTTCCCAATGCATGCCTTGGGTGCATATCTCAACTGCAGACATTTCTGTGAGCTTGTCTTTGCAATCCAGGCTTAGAGCTCCCCATCGATTTATGTAGTTAATAACTGGCTCCCCCTTCCATTGTTTGGTGTTTGTCAACTCCATCATGCTGACAATTTGTCGGGTGCTGTAGAAGCAATTGAGAAAGTCCCCTTCAAGCTGCTCCCAACTATCAATGGATTCATGTTCCAGGTTGATGTAATAGTCAAAGACGTTTCCTTTTAGAGTTCGAACGAATAGTTTTACCAACAAGTCCTCTCAGCAGTTTCACATGTTTCGATGAAATAAGCAACCTATTGTTTTAGGTTTTCCTTTCCATCGAACTGTTGGAACTTGGGCAGTTGGTATCCATTCAACATTTTGAGATTGTCAATCCTCTTTGTATACGACTTGGAATACAAAGAGAAAATTTTAGCAGGTCCACTATATTGAGTTTTGATGGAGTTTGCAATCATCTCCTACAACTGCTGAATAGACAACGATGCAATTGAGGTCAAATTTTGTGGTTGATTTTCTTGCATAACTACCTTTCCTTTGTAAGTATTCTTGACAGTATGTGTTTGGCTTGATTCGGTCACCTCACGACGCTCGATGTGATTCTTGAGAGATACAATCTCATTATCCCTTTCTTCAATGGCCTTCATGAGCTTGTTGATCTTCTTTTCAAGCTCAGCCACTCTGTCTTCACTAGTATCCATGCCAGTTACCATAACTAACATTATATTTGGATGAGGCATCTTCTCATTTGAGTGTTCAGAGGACGAAATTTGTTCATCTATCACAGAATTTTCTTTGATTATAATTCCACCTTTTGGTGGCTTGGACAATTGTTCCCAAATGTTCTTTTCAATCTCAAAGGATGACATTTTCTCAGATGATTGAGTCTCCCTTGAGCGACTGCTAGTATTTGGCTACTTGCCGATGTCGCTTGGAGCTTTGGAAGTGTTGCCTTGGAATGTCATGGTTTCTTTAGATGTTCTTCAAAAGAGAAAGAGATGAATGGTAGAGATGGTCCCACCAGGCATGCCAAACTGTTCACACGAGATTTTCTAAGAAATGTATTTCTTGGAATTAAACTTTGTATATTGATGAATATGGTTTTGTGGATACAATCTTTAGTATTTACTCCCTTGATGTCTTCTCTCAAATACAAGATAAAAATTTTAGGATTTTTTAGTCTTTGGTCTTCAGGATATTGTAGTTGCAAATCGATCTGAACTTTGATCTTATGGAATTCAAGGAAAGTTTAATCTTCCAAGTCTTCAATCTTTCAGAAGATGTTGATCTCGAGGTTGATACGAACTTGTAGAAGTTTGAATCTTCAATTCTTCAGAGTTTCAGTACTTCAGAGCTTCAATTCTTCCTTCAACCCAAGATCCTCTTAAATGAGTGGCAAAGGTCTCTATTTATAGAGAAATTTCATAAGATTTAGGTGGGCTTGGGCCCATTTGTCTATTGGGCTTGGACTTGGGCTCATTTGCTTGTTGGGCTTGAGCTTGGGTCCATTTACTTGTTGAGCTTGAGCTTAGACTTGGACCCATTTCTTGATGGGCTTGGGCCTTCTTGTTTGACTTGATTTTTCATCATGAGCTTACATTGGGTTGGATATGAGAAAACTTGAGTACCCAAAATCCAATAAAAATATAATTACCACAATATTTACTGTGATGACATGACAAAATTTAATTGGCCAAAATTTCTTGCTCAACAATCTCATTTGATTTATTTATATTTTTTTAAAGAAAAAATTGATTTATTTTACACAAAATCACATAATATCTAATTTGATTTTATTTAATTTTCCTAATAAGATACAACAATAAATTTCTCATACTAATGATCTAAAACAGTTTTCTAATTTTGTTAGGTTATGTTTTCTAAATTTAATTTACAATCGAACCATAATTTCCATCGATTAATTTTGAATTATTTCACGATTCTTCTTTATTTTCTTTTGCCATAAATATTAATTTTTTTATTCAATTATCCATATGAGCAATGTGCATTGATGGCTTCAATTGTTATTATTATTTTTTTTAGTAAGCTTCAACTTCTCTCAATTGTTATTATTACTATTTTAATTTGTTTAATATATTTTTTAATAACATATTTTCTTTAATATATGTGTTTTTAAAAAAAATTAAAAATTGAAAAAAAGGATATGTATAATTTTGGTTAAGAAATAATCAAATTAAATTAGAAAATGCGAATTTAATAAGTAATATTGAAATTCTATATTGAGATATTTAATATATATAAATAATTAAAAAGAGAAAAGATGTGAGACCCACGATTAATATATATAAATAATAAAAAAAGAAGATGTGGGACCCACACATAATATATATTATCTATATATAAATAATGAAAAAGGAGGAGTGAGGCTTAAAACTACCATATTGTTGTCAATAGTTTTGCCCCAATCCTATTTTTGAATTACTTTCTAATATCTAATTATTTTAGAAATTTTTTTGAATAATGTCATGAGACATTTCCAAATATAACAAAATGAAGCAAAATTTTATAGATATATCTGTTCCCACTAGATTTAGGAAAAAATATAATTTGTGGAATTAAATTTTGTATATTAATTTATGGTCATTACAGTATTTAGTATTTAGTATTTACTCCTTTGATGCTTTCTCTCGAATACAAGATAAAAACTTAGAATTTTTGATCTTCGGTATTCAAAATGTTGTAGTTACAAGTCGATTTGAACTTCGACCTTTTGGAATCCAAAGAAAGTTTAATCTTTCAAGTATTCAATCTTTCAGAAGATGTTAATCTCGAGAATGATACGAACTTGCACGTCTTGAGAGCTTGTAGAAGTCTGAACCTTCAATTCTTTAAAGCTTCAGTACTTCAGAGTTTCAATTATTCCTTCAACCAAAGATCTCCCAAATGAATGGCAAAGGTCTCTATTTATAGAGAAATTTCATGGGCTTTAGGTGGGCTAGGGCTTGGGCCCATTTGTTTGTTGGGCTTGGATTTGAACCCATTTGCTTCTTAGACTTGAGCTTGAACCCATTTGTTTATTGAACCTAAACTGGGTTGGGTTGAGTAAACTTAAGAAAGATTTAGAGACAAGGCCTAGATTGACTACGAATTTTCACAAATGTCCTAAATTATAATTTATTTTCTTAATTAGGAAATCCTATAATTTTTGGACAATACTAACCTTACAATCATTATTAATTAGATATTATATTCGTAATAATATTTGAATGATTTCCTTATTGAAATACTTTGAATTTATTATGATTTCCATAACTTCCTTACGTTAATGTGTATATTTATTATGGTAATAATTTTAAAATATTTTTTTAATGAAGTATAAAACAAAATCTATTCTAATGTGGAAAATTATGGAAATTCATTATAACCGTGAACAATCCACTCTTTCCATCACCAATTTTTACCTAGTTTGCAATCATCGCCGGCAACCATTCTTCTCCATCACGTTAAGCTTGTAACATTTCATTCATAAATTTCTAATTTTCCACACTTTATAATCGTCGCCGACAACCCTTCAACGTCCTTCACATTAACCTTCCTTTTTTCCATAGATTTCATAGTACTCAATATTGTTGTTCATCTTTTCATACTTGGTCAGAGTTTTATTTTACCCTTTTGGTCTCAATAAACTTCCAGTTAGTATTCTTTTTCAATTATTCTAATTATTATACGTTCCATTAATTACAAGAACACATATATAATACACATATTATACAGTAAGTCATGTGCTGTTTGGCATAGGTAAATTTTTATTATTATACGATAACTACATAATTAAAACAGTAGTAAACTATAATATACCGTGATAGTATATCATCGAGTTATATATATTTTAATTTAATGATATATCCATAAGATATAATCATTTTCGAATGTGATTTATTATATATATACCACATATTATTTACAATTATACTAGTTTTATAATATTCTCGCAAAATATAATATGTTGTATATGTATTTTATTATATATATACCACATCTTATTTACGTTTATATTAGTTTTTTAAATTACCCGTAAGATATAATAGTTTTATTTGATGTTTTATTATATATACACCACATCTTATTTACAATTATACTATTTAATAACATATAGTTGTAATATTTTTATATCAGGATGGCCAGTATTGCTGTCTATTTCGATGGTTTTTTCAACGTAACTAATAATAATGTTAGTTATAGTGTCTGAAATAGTAGTTGATGAACATATGTCATATACTGAATTATCCAATGTTCTTAGATCCAAGTTAGGTAGTTTTATTGATATGAACAATTTTGATATATACCTTTGCTTAGGTCCTATAGAATGTGTTAGAAAGATATGACAATAAAGAATGACAACGATGTTAAATGGGTTTACCATATAATAATATCGAACGTTGAACAACATATTGCCCTTATTGTTCATTGTGTTGGCCTTTTAGCTATTTTCTTGGGTTTATGTCCTCAAGTTCATTTCAAACTGAAATCCATTTAGATGGGGGTCATTTTTTGAAACTATAGATATGTCTAAGATATATTCCAACTTTACACTTAAAAACCATGACATGTTTTCAACTAAATCTTTATTGAAACAGTCCGTTCAAGCCATTGCTATTAGAGACAATTTTCAATACGTTAGAGTGAAATAAAAAAAAGAGGTGTTGCTTTTGCAGTGCATAATTGAAGATTGCGAATGATCATTGCGTGCTTCTTGTTGTTTTCATGGTGATAGGACATTATGGGTTCTTACTAGGTTCGATTTTGAACACACGTGTTCTGTAGATGTTCCACTTACAGACCATAACAAGCTACCTTTACGGTTATTAAGGACTTGATAAAGAACAAAATAAGTTTAGCTATTTCAGAATTGTTCACTCCCAAAGATATAGTTCATTACGTTCGTGTTGAACATGGCTTAAACATATCTTACTAAAAAGCATGACGTACACGTGAGGCTGTGTTGGATGAGATTAGAGGTTCTCCAGAGGATTCCTACAAGATGGTAGCCAAATTTTCTTACATGTTGTATCTTAACAATCTAGGTATATTAATAATATACATCACCGTCTATGTAATTTATTTGTCATTAACAATTTGTACTATTAATGTTAATATTTGTTATGTTCATAGGTTCTATTGTTGAATACCGAGTTGATGCCAATGGTAGATTTCTATATTTCTTCATGGCATTACATGCTTCTATTGTTGCTTGACAACATTGTAGTCTAGTCATATCTATTGATAGAATAAGCATGAAGAATAAGTATGCGGACTACTCTTTTATCTGCTTCAAGTCTTGATGCCAATGATCAAATATTACCACTAGCTTTTTGTGTAGTCGATTCTGAAAATGATTTCTCTTGGACGTGGTTTTACAATCAACTGAAGCGAATTATAGGAATGACATTGTCATAGTATCTGACCGGCATAAAAGTATATTCAAAGCGATAGAGGTAGTATTTCCTAATGTTCTACATTGCATGTGTCTGGTTCATTTACTTAGGAACTTGAAGTTGAAGTATAGATTAATAGTCGATACCGTGTTCCATGCATGTGGTAAGACTTATAATGTTGTTGATTTTGAACAACAAATACGTTTGTTAGAATCTAATGTACCTGGTATACGTGAGGAATTACAATCGATTGAATTTTTTAGGTGGTCTCGTGCCTACTCACCCCTTAGTAGATATAATGTCATGACTACTAACATATCTGAGAGTCTGAATAATGTAATTATCAAGACTAGGGAGTTTCTAATATGTTCAATGCTTGAGGTATTGAGAATGATGTTGCAGAGATGGTTTTTTTAGCGTAGAAATGAAACAGGCTATCAAGTTACAGATTTTACAAAAACAGTTGAAGGTATTATAAGGGAACAAATTGAAATTAGTGGATCTATGAAGGTATATTTAACTTATAATCGAAATTGAATGTTTATATATACAACATCTTATTATTTATATACCTAATTATTTTTTATATTTAATTATCTATGTAGGTCAATCCAGTCAACAATATGAAATACCAGGTATCCATTGCACATCTCAATATGTTGTGTACTTACCTTCGAAGATTTGTACTTGTAGGATGTGCATATATTGCAAATACCTTGTGCCCATGTATGTGCTATTTTTACGGAGAATTAATAAACCCTTTAGGTGATCATCAGGAATGGCAAGTACTTGATGATGTTTCATCCATTGTCATCCTCCCATCGAATGTAAAACATCCAGTTGGTAGATCCAAGAAGATTAGAATCTCTTTTAAAATGGAGTTCAAGAGACGTGTAAAATGTGGCCGTTGTGAGTGTTATGAGCATAACAAAAAGCGATGCAAGTTTTTCTTATCTAGCTAGTTTATCATTGTTTTTTATATTAGAATTTTTTATTGTTTAAAACTTTAGTTACGTTTATTTGTAAATTAGTTTTGAATTTAATTTAATTATTTCCAAATGTTTATATTAATTTCCATATGCAGTACCACTATCATTTATTCATTTTACTAAGGACATATATTACATATATATCATAAAATAGTCTTAATATACTAATCATAAAGTTCACCCATCCATGTTCTTGTAAAAAAGTTATCATAAGCTATTAGTTCCTCAATACAATATTGTTTATGATCATTAATGTTTGTGTTTAATGGTTCTGTAAGAGCCTTACATAATTAATATACTTCATATTATTATAAATATATTGAATAACAAAAATAAATTATTATGTTCTCTCTAATCATACACTTTTTCATACAAATAACATTGCTATAACATCATCAAATTTTTATAACACTGCTATAACATTGCATTAAATCTAAAAAATAGACTATAAGAATTACAACTTGTTCCAAATATATTTATAAGATTTATATTGAACATCTTATCTACATTCAAACAATATGTCATAAAATTCCATGAACAATGAACACCATATAACAATATACTGTATCATATAAATAATATATGCCTTTAATGTTTCAGTGTTTGCATTATACTAATAGTGTACCAATTAATCATAACCAAATGTACATGAAAATGAATACAGAAATTAAAGTTTTTCTTCATCACATAACCTTCAACATTAACTCTATCCTATTCAACTTAAAAATAGTAAAGCCCTTGTGATAATAATTTGAAACTTGGACCTTCGAACCCTCGACTAATGATCTCTAAGTTTTCCTTCTTTGGCTCTGCGGATTCAAATTTGGTTGTGAAGGGTGACCTCAATATTTTTTATGGTTGATTTCCTCTCCTTAGGCTCCTCCTTACTGCTTCCTTGTAAGCAAAAATTTATCTTTCTCTTTCCTGATTATTCATTCCAATTTTATCATGGTATATAAAATATAGTATGTCATATATTTAAAACATTTATCTTATACATACCTTTATGATATTATTTTTCATAGCTCCTCTTTGCTGATTATGTTTTTTCTTCAATTTCTTTGTCTGCAACAAACATTATAAACATAAATCCAATTTTTTTACTATTTTTTAATTTATAAATCACTAATACATAAATGATGTAAGAAAAGTAATAACCTTCATTTTCAGTGCTTCTTTTTCTATTTGTTATACTTTCCTTAGTAGAGTTGTGCTGTATACCATGTCATCCAAGCTCTCGTTTTGTCCATCCTGTTAATCAAGAATATATATACAATAGTATATATATACATTTACATATGTGTTTCAAATAAAAAACTTTACATATACTAGTCATAACAACATACCATTGCAGCTTCATTGTCACTATTTCTTATTGTAGTTCTGTCCCCTTCTTCATCCTTATTAATATTTCCTGTATTACCATCTTCTCCATCGTCCACCAATCTGTCATCTCTTTCACCATTTCCTCCATCACGATCCTCATCTCTATCTTCCAAATTTTCTTCTTCAATTATTGAAGTACTTTTATTAGTCAATGTTTTTTTTAATCTCTTCAACCTCCCCAATCAATTTGTCAGCTTATTATTTAATTCTTCATTGTTTGCCATAATCATTTCCTGAAATTTTAAGAAATACTCAAGAATCTGAGTGTTAATACCCTCAGATTCTTTAGAGCATTATCTTTTTCGGAAACTTCTTGTTTCAGTACCATGGAACATACTTTCTTCCATGAAATCTTCATTAGGAAATAACCCCTTGAACACAAACTGTTGCAGTAATTTAAAACATATTATACATAAGTATATTTTTGTATATTGTATATATATACAAATTTAATTTAAAGATTTTACAATTTACTTAAACTTAGTGAATTACCTAATCATTGTCAAATACATTTTCAGCCAATTCCTTCCACTCTGGATGTGTGTCAACAACCCAGTTTAGCATGCACAAATTGCTATCACCAACTCTTTTAGCACAAAACATGGAAGGTCCACTCAATAGTGGTATACATTCATGTGCCCAAACCAAAAGTGCACTAGCAAATCCAAAAATTCCAACTGCTAGAGCTGAAGGGTTTTTGATAGACTTCTTGATTGAATCTATCACAACGTAAATACCCTATTCTTCCCCATGGGTAAGTATCAAATTTGATTTAATCATAAACCAATTTTATGTACTCAATATCTACCCCAGTTGTTAATTATTTTTCTAGTAGAAAGTTTTCTAAGAAGTATATTTTTGGCATCTTCACTTTGTCTTCATCTTTTATTTTTTTGAGTCATTGAAGATGTATGTCAACCTTGACCTCGGTATACTATCCTCATTTCTGAAATACTTTTCAAAAAATCTACCCTTTAGTTTGTCCATGTTAACTTGTGGTAATAGTCCACAATTCAATACAGTTATTGCTTCATATTCTCTTATCCCAAACTTAGCTGTATTACCTTCAAAGTTGAACTAAGGTTCATCTTCCTTTGTCAAGGTACATTGCCGTCTTATAATATGATATAGTAATTGGCTTTGGAATTTGGTTATTTTTAAATCAAGGAAAGAACCAAAGGGAGAACTCCTAAACATGTCGATCTGTTCCCTATTCTGTTTTTTTTATGTTCGTAATCACATCGAAACGTGCATATATACTAAGTTTCTGTGATCTAGACCATTTATTCCTTTTTAGGATTAATGATGCAACCTGCAAACATTCATAATAAGACATGTTATTATTCCTGCCTTATTATATCTATTTTACAACATATATGATATATAACAAAAAATATCACGTTCAAATCATTATTTGCATCCCTCTTTTTTGCAGTCCTATTTTTCATATTTGCTTTCTGTGAACATTATAAATATTCAATACAATATAATAAATCATAATTATAAGTTAGTGTATGTATCAAATGATATATATATAAAATACCTTTTTTGGTTCTACACTTCTTTTGAAACCTTTTTGCACTTTCGTTTTCTTTGTTGTATTTGATTTCTCTACACTTCTTTTCAAATCTTCTTGCACTTTTCTTTTCTTTCCAATATGTACTTCTTTTGCTTTGTCTTGAACTGATAACTTTCTCTTCTTCATCTGAGTTTTTTTAAATATTATTTTCTTCTATTTCATTTCTCTATACAACTTTATTTTAATTATCGGTACATTATCCTGTCAAATATACATTATCTATGTCAAATATACCTATAACTAATTAACCATAATAATTAAAATAATATTACTTCCAATAAAATATAACTCATCTGATTCAGAACTTTCTTCGAAACGTAGTTCAATGTTCTTTAATCCTTCTGATTTCTAATATACCATCATATACCAATACATTAATAAATATATCTTATGTCAGAGCCTAATTATTCTGGTTTATAACATATATACAACAATGTTTATATATAGAGAGATTAACTAACCTCACATAACATTAGGTTTATAACATATATACAACAATTTTTATATATATACAGATTGACTAACCTCTCTTTCTTGTGCATCCATTTTCTGAACCGACGTTTTTACCTCTATTTTTCTTTTCATTGCTAAGTTCTCATCGTAGAGAATAATTTGAGTACTATTTGGTCATGTTATATCATATTCATCCTCACCTGGGTACACTGTTTGTATTCCATTTGATTATCTTCATAAGTCTCTTAAGAACTGGTTATCTTTTCATCTGATGATATAGATGAATACAATATAATTAAAATATATATGCATATTAAACATCAATAAAGTAACATCTTATAACAGTTAATATTAAATATACCTCAGCATCATCGATAATGATTGGATTATCTTCGTTTGATCTTACTTTCTTACTCTTGGACACAAGACATCTTTCACTTCGTCTTACCATTTTCTGCATTGCCAACATTTAACATGTGTAAAGTACATTGCATTGTCAATCAACATTTAAGATGAGTAATTATTTGTAACATATTTAAATCACAATGTAAGTGAAAGAAACTCAGAGTACATTTCAGTTACGCTTTAAAATTCACAATGCAATTGTTTTTATAACTTAGATTCTCAATAAACACTAGAATATGTCACAATCAAAAGTAAATTTTTTATTTTGGTCCACAATTCGAACATCTAAAATATACCCAATGAACCTTATGTCTATACCCAATTTCTGTAGAAAAATAACAAAATGCGACAGGCCTAAAAAGTCATCTTCTTCATGCTGAAACCTCAATAAACCCTAGAATCTAACACATGCAAAATTACAGTTTTGTTTCTTTGCCTATTTAGTCGAATTTCTTCAATACACGTATTATACCTAATGTTTCGTATGGATTGAATATATACAACCTAACCTCGAAATTTCTTTCTAGTTTTGTCAAAAAAGTAATGAAGTTGCTGGCCGTCGATTATCTTTTTTTTCACTGTCGAAAGCTCTGATATTTCTTAATTAGATAGCGTTCTTCTATGATTACAATGGAGGTAGGATGGAGCGGTTTTCGTATATGGAAAGTGAGAAAACGTTTTCACTACTTTCCAAAACTGTAAAACCCATGATCTTTTTCATTTCTTTTTTTTTAAAATTATAAATCAATTAAATAATACAAAATGGACAAAGATGTAATTTAGGCCTACATTTGTGTAATATTGTGGCCTATTTGGGAATTTTGTGAAAATTATTAGTAAATTGGGTTTTTCTTGTAATATCATATAGCAATTTAGGCTATATGAGTTAAAGACCCTAAACTTAATTATCAAAATCCAATAGAAATACAACTATCACAATATTTGCTGTGATGATGTAACACAATTTAATTGGTCAAAATTTTTTGTTCAACAAATGCCCATTTTCGAGATTCGTGCACATGTATGAGTGGGTGGATCTAAAAAATGATATGCTAAAACCAAAAAGTACAAGTGATTTGTCCCTGACATTGGCTCAAGCTAATATGCCTAATAAATCACACTATGCATTTGGGACATAAGCGTGATTAAAATGCGATATAAGGTTTGATGAATTCTGATTTTTTTTGTTTTGGAATTTAATTAGAGGTAAAAATTGGAATATTGCCAACTGTCCCAATTCAAACCCAATTTTTGTTTTTCTTTTGTACTATTTTTTTAATTAAATTATTTTGTTAATTAACCTTTTTTTTGTTAATACTAAACAATTGATAAAAATATTTTAAAATTTTACATATCACATTTTATAAAAGAAAAATAAAAAATCAAACGATTTCACATAATGTTATTAAAAAAAAGCTAATATCTTAAATGAAAAGGATAGCATTTTATAAAATATTAATAAGGATAACATTTTATAAAATATTAATATGAATGAAAAAAGAAGTTAAAAAAAGGGTAAAATTATTATTAATATATATATATATATATAATATAATATAATATAATATAATATAATTTTATTTACTTTTAAACGAATAAAGAGAGATAATTTATTTTCTTTTATTTTTCAAAGGATAGCTTGAAACAAATGCTCAATATCATCTTTATTCTCAAGAAGATCTATATGAAGATTAATAGCAAAATCAGCTTAATCTTAACAGTCAATCTTCATTCCTCTCTTTTAAATAGGTGATGATGCGGGTCAAAGAAAGCAAAAAGAAAAAGAAAAAAAAAATCGATCATCAATCCACTGTCCAAGAAAAAAATTGTTGTAGCTTGCTTTTTTTTTTTTTTTCTTTTTTCGCCAGAGCTTTCTTTCCGTTGCCGATCTTCTTTGCCAAAGGTTTCTTTCCACTATCGATCTTTTCTGCTACTGCTTTCTTTTCGCCGTACGATAGGATCATCACCCCCTTTTCATTTTCAATTTTCTTGCTTTTTTTGTTTTGGTTTAAGAACTCGTTGGAGGGGAGATGGAGAAGTGGGGAAAAGAAAAAGAGAAGAGAAAGGAGAATAAAAAAAGAAAAGAAACAAATGAGAGAAAGAGAGAAAAGAAAATAGAGAAGTGAAGAAAAAGAAAAAGAAAAAGAACAAAGAGAGGAAAGAAGGAAAAAGAAAAAGAGAGAAAAAGAAAATGGGAGGGGGTGACCGGTTGGTGAAAGAAAAAGGAGAAATAGAGATTTTTGTTTTTGTTTTTTGTTTTTTTTTAAATCTGATAATTATTTATTTTTAGTTATTTTTTATTATTATTACTCTTTTCTTTCTTTCTTTTCTTTTATATTTTATTGATTCTTTTTCTTTTAAAAAAATTTATAATTGTTTTTTCACTAGTTTCCTTAAAAAAAAAAACACTCTTTTATTATTATTATTGTTTTTTTTTTAAAATCAAATTTCTACTAACCACTCCTTTTTGTTTTACCTTACTCTTAACTGACTAATTAATTAATTTTTTTCTCAGGTTTAGTAGGTAATTGAACCGACTTGCAAGAAGGCTCCATCAAAGGTTAAAGACTATTTTTTTTACTATCAATGACTTCTTCTTCTTCTTTTTTTTTTTGCTATTTTTTAAGGTCCTATGTAAGTATCTTGGTTTGGTCGACATTCTAGCTTCTTGGATTTGTACATGATAGATGATGCAACTCTATCATGATGACCACTACTACGACTTCTCGGGTTTATACATGATAGACGATGCAACTCTATCATGGTGCCCACTACTGCGACTTCTTGGATTTGTACATGATAGACGATATAACTCTATCGTTGTGTCTACTGCTGCGACTTCTTAGGTTTGTACATGATAGACGATGCAACTCTATCATAACGTCCACTACTGCGACTTCTTAGGTTTGTACATGATAGACGATGCACTTTATCATGGCGCCCACATCTGTGGATTCTTGGATTTATACACGATAAATGATGCAACTCTATCATGGTGTCCACGACTGCAACTTCTTAGGTTTGTACATGATAGAAAATGCAACTCTATCATGGTGCCTGCTGCTGCGACTTCTTGCCAGCTAGAATTTCATGATATTTGTTTTCATATTCTTTCTTTTGAGACCAAGTCGCCAACACTAACTCTCTTTTGGTGATTTTTTTTGTAGAACAATGATTTACTTAACAGAACGATTCGTGAATTGAAATAGGCAATTTGTAATACTTTCTGACAAAAATCAACCAAGAGATGATGGGCTTAGTCTTCTTATGGAGAAGTCGTGGGCTGGCCTTTTTGCAGATCATTGGCCATGTTTAGACAACAACTCAATTCTTTTTAAATTATCTATAGAGATACCTTTGTCTGAGAGAAAGAACGCATGGGTGTTGCAATCCTCCATCCATGATAAGGCTCCTACTTATGAAAGAGTACTCACTCTCGGACATCGTGTAATTGAAGGTCAAACACATTGGAGTGCTGTGACTAAAGTTCCTGGAGAGTTTTGCTTTACTGATTGCTATTGAGAGTGGCTAGAGTTTGTAGTTGGTCGAAATTCACAATTTTTCTACAATGCCCATTTTTTTGGTGCCATTACAACCTCTTTGTACACCTATGGTCGTAATAATGATGTCGTTTGAGTATTTTGTGAAGCTTGGTGTCCTTTGACTAATACTCTTCATACCATGACAAACAAGTTATCTATTCTCTGTGGGACCTGTGGTCATTTAGGGGTCTTTCTATTAAGAGGAATTTCTATGAGGAAATCATCCATTCTTATAAAGAATGAACCTCTTCACGAGATAAGACAAAATGTCTTTCGATGACATGTCTGTATCTTTTTCAACATATTATTCAATAATTTGCTGTTGACAGATAAGGCTTGTCAGTTAGAGGAGAAGACTTCTGTTATTAAGGAAGCCTTAACTTTGATGGACCAACTATGAGGAGATGTCAAATTCATTCATGAGAGGGTTGCAAAGTTATGTTTGGAAAAGAAGGAACTAGAGAGCAAACTTCAAAGTATAAATACTGAGTCTGAACAACTGAGGATCTTATCTGGTGAGAAAAAATGAGGCCATAAACAAGCAAGAGCTAGCAGTTGCCAAACTTTAAGACGAAGTCAACACCCTCGAAAGCACCCGTGCTATAACTGAAGAAGCCATAGAGGTCCTAGGTACAGTTCGCAAGAGTATGAAGGTTGCACGTGGAGAATTTAAGAATTTTAAGTGGACACTTTGATTTTGCCCCCTTTGCCCTTCTTTTTTTGTTGCAATCTTTGTAAATGCCATATGTTTTTTTTGTTCTAGTGTGATTGTCCATAAATCTTGTATCGCTTTCATGTGAGATGACAGTGAAGCATGATATTTTTTTTTTTGCATGCGACTGAACTTAAAATGAACTTTAAACTGCTTACGTACCCTTTTTATGACATAGGGATTAAGTCATAACGTAGTTCAGTTGATTTATTTTTTACAAAACAAAATTAAGCATAAAACTTCTTGAGAAATTTTCCGTTGATTAGACCAATTCGTAATCCATCTTGATTAATGATTTTGTATGCTCCATTCGTGAAAACTTCTTTGACGATGTAGTGTCCATCCTATTTAGTTATGAACTTATTCTCCGTATGCCTCGTCGTGATGATAGGTCTTTTTACTGCAAGCATTAACTCACCAACCTGAAATGATCGAGGGTTTACATGTTTATCAAAAGCCTTGGACATTCGCGCTTGATAACATCGAGTGCTTGTTCAGCTTGTAGTCTCTTTTCATCCAATGCTTCTAACTCTTGAAGGCTTAGTCTAGCATTGTCTTCAGTAGTCAGCCCCTCTTGAATTGCTATTCTCAAGGATAAAATTTCTCTCTCTAGCGGGGGTACTGCTTTTAATTCGTAAATTAAAGAATAAGGTGTAACACCAGTAGGAGTAAGATGGGTCGTTTGATAGGTCCATAATGCTTCTCCAATCTTTTTTTGCCAATCTTTTTTTTTTTCTTAGAGACCACCTTTTTCAAAAGATTGCACAGAGTTTTGTTGAATGCTTTTGTCAGTCCATAGAAGACTTGTACTATTTAAAGTTAAACTTCTTGCACAACTTATCCATCACAGTGCTAGTAAATTGTCTTCCATTATCAATCAAGATGCGATGGGAAATACCATATCGATAAATAATGTGTGATCGAACAAAATTTATAATGGCACAATTTTAGACCATCTAGAAAAAATTGATTTCTGCAAGGATGTAAAAATGACTAGCTGATGACTTAGTCGTGATCGATCCAACCAAGTCGAGTCTTCAAGCTTTAAAAGGCCACGAGACTATGGTTGGATGAAGAGGCTTTGGTGGTTGATGTATAAAATTTGCATGGAATTGGTAGGCTTCACAATGCTTCACATAATGCATCGAGTCATAGATGATAATGGGTCAATAGTAACCCATTCTTTTCAATTGATGTTGGAGTTTTGGACCAGATTGGTGAGCACCATAGATACCTGAATGTGCTTCTTCTAAGGCCCTTGCTCATTCCTTTTTTCTCAGGCACCGCAGAAGAAGACCTTCATATGAGCGTCGATAAAGTGTTTTGTTGTAGTAAATAAATTGCACAGCTCTTCTTCGTATCTCAGGTCGATGTCGAAGATCAATGAGAAGTTTTTCGTGCTCCAGATAGCCTATAATGGATTGACGCTTATCTTCTTCATCAATTGCATATACAAATATCATATCGGTTTCTTCGTATTGATTTTCAATCGAGGGAAAAATCCACTTTTGGCTAAGAAAAATGTTTATTGGCACATCTTCTAAGATTGTTAAAGTCGTGGCCAAATTCGCTAGAGCATCAAATTTCTTATTTTCTAATCTCGACATATGCTCCAGTATTATGCCGTCGAATGTGTCCATCAATCTTCTAGCATAAATGAAGTAGGACTTCAGATCTTGATGTTTGACCTCGTATGATAGAAGAGTTGATTTATGTCTAGCTTTGAATCACAGAATACATCTATGTATGTTATGGCAAATTCTAAAGTCATTTGTAGGTCAATAACGAGGACTTGGTATTCAACAACATTATTTGAACACAATTCACTAAGTTGGAAGCTATATAACAATATATGTTTCTCCGAAGAGATGAAGACAATGCCAACACCAACTTTAGTTCTTCGTGCTGCACCATCAAAGAACATGGTCCAAGGTTCCATGCTTTCGACAAACAAGACTTTCTCATCAGGTAAGTCTTCACATAATTCTCAATTTAATGGAATTGGATGATCAACCAAAAAATCTGCCAATGCTTGGCCTTTTACTGCTTTCTGAGAAGTATATACAATATCATATTTTGGAGTATAATTGCCTATTTAGCGAGGCATCTCGAGATGACCGACCTTGATAAGATATATTTAACAGGGTCAGCTTTTTCCACCAAATGTATAGTGAAGACTTGCATATAATGTCTTAGTTTATCTATTGCAAAGAAAAGAGCGAGACACATTTTCTAAAATGGAGAATAATTCAATTCAGCTTCGGTCAAAGTTCTACTTAGATGGTAGAGTGCACATTCCTTACCCTTGTCCTTTTCTTGTGCAAGTAATGCTTCAAACGAACCTTCTTGAGCTGCAATATACAATATCAATGACTTTCTAGCTGCAGGCGCACTCAAACTGGAAGGTTGAGCAAATAATTCTTTATGCTATTGAATGCATTTTGACATGACTGATCCCAATTAAAGACTAAATTCTTCCTCATCAATCTCTGGAATGGTTGACATCGACTCACAAGATTAGATATAAATCTTCGGATGTAAGCAAAACGACCTTGCAACCTTCTCAACTCATACAGATTTTTTGGACTCGACATCTTTTGGATAACATCAATTTTTTAGTGATCAACTTCAATTCTACGATGCCTCATGACAAATCCCAGAAACTTTTTTGAGGTCACACTAAATGCACACTTAAGAGGGTTCATTCCTAGGTTATATTTTCTTAGACGATCAAGGACAAGCTTCAGGTTTTTCAGGTGGTCACATTTCCTCTTGGATTTTACTACAAGATCGTCAACATAACATTCAACGTATTTATATAGCATATCATAAAAAATCCTTTACATAGCACGCTGGTATGTGGCACCTGCGTTTTTCAATCTGAAAGGCATTACCTTATAACAATATATACCTTTTGAACTTCTAAAAGTTGTCTTCTCTTCATCCTTAAGAGCCATTTAAATCAGATTATATTTTGATGACCCATCCATGAAAGATAAAGCTTTATGTCTTGAGGTCGCGTCTACCATGATAGACAAGAAAAAACCATCATTTGGGCATGCATTATTTAGGTCATGAAAATCAACACAAACACGTAGCTGACCATTCTTCTTCCTTATTGGAACAATATTAGCTATTCACGTTGGGTACTTGACTTCACGAATAAATCCAGCTTCAATGAGCTTATTTACCTATTCTTTGATTTGAGAAATGAGTTCGGATCGAAATCATCACTGGATTTGCTTGACGGGCCAATGCTCTGGTTTGATTGTAAATGATGAACGGCCATTTGTGGATCGAGTCCAAGCATTTCCTTATATGATAATGCAAACATATCTTTGTAGACTTTTACTAAGCTGGCATACTCGTTTTCGTCATCATCAGAGAGTTTGGGTGCTTATGAAGGTTAGACGGGGATCTTCTATCGTACCAGGAATAACTTCCTTTAACTCATCAATCGTTGATGGACCCCATCCTCAAGTGATGATGGAGCGGCTTCAATATCTTCTTCAAACGTCTTATAGTTAGATGCCTCCTTTATCGTAACATGGCCATAACTTACCACATCTATTTCATTTCTGGTTCATTATTTCAAATGGAATAAAAACAAAATTCTATTGTTTTACTTTTAATGAACTCTCTGTATTTACTGAGATGAACATTTTTCTCTTTATTTTGGATGAAACTGCACTGCAAATTTTCTCGTCCTTTGTTGCTAAGCCATGTTTGCTTGAAACGACTACGAAAGGTTTGTTTTGGCCTCTTGTTAGTGACACGCTTAACCTTTTGAAGGAAGATTCTCTTGTGTCCAGAGTTGGGCTTGCAGATTGTACTTTCTTTGAAGTTGCATTTAAACTCTGAAAGGCAAATAGTCGAGTGGAACCAGAAGTTGAACCTTGACTTTTATCTTCCACCATTGATGTATTCAATCTCCGAAACACTGAAAGACGTGTAGTAAGAGAAGTGATTCAGTCAAAAATAGAATTCCTTTAACTTTGACTTTGACTTTTTTCACCTTCTTCAGAATCTTTGCTTTCTTCACCAGTAATGTGACATGTATGTGCAACTTTTGTTTTTCCTTTATCTGATATTTGAATCAGTTTGGAAGACTTATATCCAACCTCAGCTCTCGAATTAGGTATAGAATATCCTTGCTTTTGGAGCTTCTTTTGCTTAGGGAAAAGTTCAGGCGTTTCATAGAATATTTTCATGCGTTTAAGCTCTGTGTGAGTTGTAAAGTCATAACCTACCTTTGCCATCAACTTATATGCTTTTGGGTCAAACCCCTCAATTGTTCGTTTTTCTGAAAGAAATGCATCTACGACCTTTTTCTCAAGTCTTTTTGTTTCTCCTTTGTCTATCTTGGTAAGGAGTGTGCTGAAGATTTCCTTTAATATTTCGATGCTTCCGATCGCCAAGTTTTTTTAATATTCTACAAACGGTGATTCTCCCTTCTTACGTCAAGATAAAGAAACATAGCATAAAATAGTGGATTTTGTGGCTTTTTCTTGTGGGATTGCAATCTTTTCACTCTTTGGTACCTCAGACTTAGCCCAGGTTGTTGATTCGTCATTATTTTGACCATTGAATGCATCCCCTTCATTTGACCTCTTTGTTGTGATCTTTATTTGCTTGAGCTTATAGATGCCTTTGACTACAAAAACTTTGGATGATATGACTTCACTTACATCATCATCTTTTGTGTAAAATTTGGCATCGGCAAAGTGTGACTTTGCCTTTGAGAATGGCTTAGTGTCAGCATCAACCTTCCTAGTTTCCTGTTTGTAAAATTTAAAACTTTGATGGAGTGTGGAGGTTACGACTCCATTTTCATGTATCCATGGATGCCCTAACAACATCTTATAAGTGATCCTCGAATCGATCACATGAAATCCCCTATTATGATTTTCAAACAGTGCCTATTGCCCGTTGGCTCCTTCATTAAAGCCATGAATCACTAATTTACTATTTGATAACTCCTAAATTGAGATACCCAATTGATTCATGGTTGATTTTGGCAAAATGTTGATGTCAAAACCATTATCGATGAGAATTTGATTAAGCTTTTGCTCTCGAACACATCCAGACACGAATAAGGGTCGATTGTGAAGCTTTGACCCAAGTAACAAGTCTTCATCACTAAATACTATAGACGTACAACAGAAATTAGATGCCTTTGTTTGTGGTGCTGAAATAGTCAAGATATCATCATTTTTTAAAATCTTGATAATTGTATCCTTGATTTCTTGCAGGAGTGACAGAAGATCATGTATGTCCAAAGAAGATTATTCCTTTAGCTTGGTGGTTACTTCCACAGAATGTGAGAGAGAAGCGTTGTCCTTAGTAGTATTGACCGCATGACATGAAGCTATTTCAATTGGAAAGTTTTCAAGGAAGAAATCCTTTAGAGTTATTGGTTTCGTGGTCGAGGAAGCTCCCTACTTTCTTTAGTGATTGGTTGAAACTTTCTCGCATTCTTTCTTGTCTTACTCCTCTAAGACTTACCCTTTCTTTTGTATTTTTGGTATGAGCGAGATTCTTTTTTAGCAAAATTTTGTTTGTGTTTCTTTTAATGCGTTACTAGCGTCCATCCCTCATTAGCATCCTTTACTTGGTTTTTATCTTCTTTGAGGCCAACAGTTTGAAGGACGTCATTTTGTAAGCACTCCAATGAAAAATATATAAAAATAGGCTCTAAAGATCCAAATTGGATCAGATTCCTTATAATAGGTAATCGACCATCTAGATGAATCATTACTGCAACATGATTTGTTTGTTCCACATTATCGAGATCTAGCTCAATCTTTTTGTTTGGAGCTAATTTCAGAATCAACTCTTTCAATACAAAACATTTCTTTATGGGATAGCTGATGACTCGATGATATTTGTAGCCATTCGGATCATTTACCCTCCTCATTTCTACAGGTTGTTGACATTTAGGAAGTTGAATGAGTTGTTTTTCAATAGCTGCTCCAACATATCAGGTAAGTTAGAGTCTGGAAAAAGATAAACTTTTTCTTGTCTTTCTTTCAACGTCAGATGTCTTTTTCACCTTCATCCTAACGTTGTTCAATTTTCTTTTCTTTGGAGACAAACTTCAAAAGGGTTGTGCTGACGACTATAGCCTCCTTGGTAGCACCCTTTGATACCTTTTGGGTGCTCTCAACTTCTTTCTTCTCTTTTTTTAATTTTTGGAACCAGCAAATCATTGTTTCCTCTATTAGCAATATTTAGCTTCATATCATGAGCTCTAGTTGCTAACTCTTCAAAGGTGTTAGGTTTTATTCCCTACAAGATGTACAGGAGTCCCCAATTCATTCCTTGAGTACATATCTTTAGTACCGATAGTTCAGTTAATCTATCTTTGTAGTAAAGGCTTAGTGCTCTTTAACAGTTAATATAATTGACGACTGGCTCATCCTTTCGGTGCTTGATGGCAATTAGCTCTATCATTTTTACAATACGACGAATGCTGTAGAAACGATTGAGAAAATCCATTTCAAGTTGCTCCTAATTGTTGATGGATTCATGCTCTAGGTTGGTGTACCAGTCAAAGGCATTTTCTTTGAGAGTTTGGATGAAGTTTGACTAACAAATCACCCCGCGTACTAGCAGTTTTACATGTTTCGATGTAATGAGCAACATGTTATTTTGGGGTACGTTCCATCAAACTGTTGGAACTTGGGTGGTTGGTATCCATTTGATATTCTCAGGCTGTCGATCCTATTTGTATACGGTTTGAAATACAAAGATAAAGTTTGAGCAAGTCCACCATATTAAGTTTAGATAGAGTTTGCAATCATCTCCTATAACTACTGAACAAACAGCGATACAATTGAAGTCGAATTTTGTGGTTAACTTTCTTGCATAATTGCCTTCCCTTTGTCAGTATTCCTGATAGTATGTGTGTGACTTGATTCAGCAACGTTACCACTCTTATTGTGATTCTTTTGAGATTCAATCTCATAGTCCCTTTCTTCAAGCACTTTCATGAGCATGTTGACCTTCTTTCAAGCTCTGCCATTCTATTTTTGCTTGTACCCACACTAGTCACCATAATTGACATTATATTTGGATGAGGTACCTCCTCATTTGGACGTTCAGAAGATGAGTTGTGTTCATAAATCACAGGATTTTCTTTGACTACAATTCCACCTTTTGGTGGACTGGAGATTTGTTCTCAAATATTCTTTATGACCTTAAAGGGTGGCATATCCTCAGATGAATGAAATTCCCTTGAATGATTGCAAGTATTTGGTCGCTTGTTGATGTTGTCTAGAGCTTTGGAAGTGTTGCCTTTAGATGTCATGATTTCTTTAGATACTTCTTAAAGAAAAAAGAAAGAGATGAAAGGTAGAGATCGTCCCACTGAGTGTGTTAGATTGTTCACACGAAATTAATAGAACATTTAGAGTAAAGTTTTATTATAAGATTTATAATAAGAATAGACTTCAATTCATTTAGTCAGAATTTAGTTAAGTACAACAAATTGTAAATTAATAGAACATTTTAGTGGGAGAAAAATGGTATATATGATATATCAATTTTTAGCTCTCACGTCTATAAGAGTTCACACATGAGATCCATACTTGGCTTCGTGTCACCCTAGGTGTGAGCTCCCTTTGGAAAATGTTTGTATGGTTCAACAACAAGGTCAATAGGGTAAATGCTCATAGTAAGTGGGAGAAGGACGCATGTCAACGTATCCTTCGGTTTCCTCCATTAGGTTGCACAATGAGATTTCTATGATCTGCCTGCATGTCATCCTGGAGCGACCATCCCTTCAGAGGGCCTAATCAAAGAAGTTGGAACAACACAAACTCTATAAATGGATAGGTTTTCTTAGGTTAATCTTCAACAGTTGTCTTTCCTTTGGGTAGTTTGTTGAAGTGTACCTCTGGAATCTGAAAAATGATAGGGTCACACGTATGGGATACATTAAGTTAGTTGATGAATCCTTGATCGAACAATGATAGATAAGAACTATATGAATAAGAGTTATTATAGTATTATCAATTACCTGAGATTGTCTTATTTCAAAAGAAGAATAGTTTGATCACCCTTCGGTGACTGTTGCTATAAACTTTTGAAGTATCATTGCAAAAACTAGATCCTTTGTTTGGTTAGGGTTTTTTGATTATTTGTTTTTGCTGAATTGATTAGATTGTTTTGTGTAATGGATTAAGACAAAAATAACTAATACAATCAATTCTTTATTATTTCAGCATGTCTTCCTCAATAATTACTCTTCTTAAGAGAAAAAATAATCGGTGAAAATTATATGATGTGGAAGTTAAACCTGGATATGATTTTGGTTACTGATGATCTACACTTTATTTTAATGGAGGAATGTCCTCCTTCCCCTACTTGAAATGCATCTCAAACTGTCAGAAATGTATATAACCATTGGACAAAGGCTAATGACAAGGCCCGTGTCTACCTCTTGGCCAGTATGTCTGACTTACTGAGTAAGAAACACGAGACCATGGTCACTACACATCAGATCATGGACTCCCTTCAAGAGATGTTTAAGGGACAAAAAGAAGGAGAAGCAAACTTGCCTGTTCCAGAAGGTTTAAGAAGAGTTCATCTCTAGAACCAAGTTTGCACCTTCATCCTCTGGGTTTAAGAAAATCTAGAAGAAGAAAGGAGGGAAGAAGAAGGGTCCAATTGTTGCTGCTAAGGGCAAAAGGAAGGCTAATATTTTTACATCCTGCCTTGGGCACCTTCTTGCTCGGCTTAAGATGTGGCGTGAAGCCAACCGAAGCTATTCGCCTCTGGAACAACTTCAGTGGACAACATAAACACTTTAAATCACCTGACATCAAAAGTCTTTTAACAATAAAAGATAACTTGAAATCCTTAAATAGCGGAAGTTTTTTTTTTAAAAAAAAAAAAATTGTAACATTTGACAGCAGAAGTCTTAAACTTAAAACACCTTCTAAACAAATTAGTAGTGTATCCCATTTAAAATGCACTTATAACTACCAAGTAAGTGTTGGAGTTTATGTCATAAAATTCGTAATTCGTAATTATATTCTATTCAATAAAATCGTTATTGATACTATAATCTTAAAGCCAATAAACAAAGGTCTCAAAGCTATTATTGAGTAAACTTGAACTTTATGTAGAGACATAAACGTGGATGAAGTTTGAGTATATAGTCTAAATAGTCTATAGTATACAAATACGGTTGGACACCTTATTCTGGAGACACTATGGATGCGGCCCAATTTATAGTTAGTACAAACGATGTGATCCTAAATCGTTCATGTAGAGATATGGAAGTGGGGGCATCCTATGTAAAGAGTTTCATAAGACCAAAACCATAGAAATAGACGTTTTTAGGTTATAACACAGTTGACTTTAACAAAGCTGACTATTTCGTTTATAGATATCCAATGCAACTTAATTTTAATTCTAAGCTAACTATGAACTTCTATTCATATGAAATTATCCTTAGATTTGCATAGGTAAGAGTAGCTCAATTGCGCTGGCCTAATAAACCTCAAATTTCAGGAGTAACACTGGGTGGATAGCTAGGGACATAGGGTGCAAGATGGAATTCACTTCTACCCGTTTTAGGGTGAGTAGATAGGTTGTTACCTTAAGCACTGAATCCACATCTTAAACAAGGGGCCCCACTCTCTCATTGGTTTAGTGGTCAGTGAAGAGTTGCAAGATATCGTCGTTGTCGATTTTGGGTTGAGTTAGAAATTAGAAAAGAAAAAAAAAGATATCTTTTAATTTTACAAGTTTCAAAAAAATTGTGTAATCAGAATGAATGTCCATTGAGAATCATTGGTGATAAGTGTTAAATGTGTACATCCATCCGTCTTGGTGTCGTAGTCAGTCGATTCAACTTGTTCAGATTTATATGCATGGATAATGTTCAAAGAGTTTATAATATTTGAATTGATGGTAGTGTTTTGGGTACGACTCAATTTTTAAGAGTTACGAACGATATGATCTAAATCATTAGCGGAGAGAGATGAGAATAAGAGTATCTTATATAATAAGTTTGTCTAAGATCCATGATATCACTATTCTCTCTTTGTAACATCATTGATCGAAAACACTAATATGTCTTTGTATTTTGTAACATCATTGATAAAAAAAAGATCAATATCCCATAGGATAATCATATATAACTATGTTGGAATTTACGTCCTAAAAACTTATAATTTATAATCATATTCTATTCAATAAAGTCGTTATTGATACTATAATCTTAAAGCCAATAAATTAAGGACCCAAGACTATTATATATAGTAAACTTGAACTTTATGT
>JBBPDI010083357.1:0-13395 GCA_037974545.1 Cucumis variabilis
GTTCTATCATCAACAGGCAAGGACGAAACAAATGGCCTTGACGGAATCAAATCTGCTCCAGCTGAAACTTTTGTGCAAGAAGAAGAAAATATTGACGTACCTCATCGCCATTCTTCTCAGCCTATGCATTCGACTGATGACCACGGGATTGAAGCTTATGATGAAGGATTGGTGGAAGAGGACCAAGAGTATGAAGGAAATGATCAAAGAGATGATGGCAAATATGAATACGAGCAAGTGGATGACGGGGAATACACATACGAAGAGGGCGATAACATAGATCCTGAAGAAGAGTACATGGATGACGAAGATGGTGATGATTTTGCCAAGAAGATCGGCGTCATGTCATGATCACGATCACGATCACGATAGCAGCACAGATCAGACATGCTCTTACCATGAACATTTTGTTTCTGAGGACTTGCATGTGGTCAGTTCAAAGATTGAGCATTGTATGTGGCTGCGATGGATAAAACCTTCTAGACCATCAGCAATTCAGCTTATTGGAAATTCCTCTTGTATTACTTAGAAGAACCATCCTTTATTTTTAATTTTTAATTATCATCATCATCATTATTATTATTATTATTATTTATGTTTTGAATTATATTTTAATCCTGATTTGAATGGGGAGATGATGTTAGGTTTGGCTGAGGCATTTTAGTTGTGCTCTCCAAGCTGAAACAAAGTAAAAAGTATGGTTGTAACAGTAGAAAGTTAAAATAAGAAAATTGATAGATATTCTCAAGCATCTTTCAACATCAACTTCCCATTAGCTAACCTCTACCTCTTTCTTTTTTTCCTTTTTTTTTTCTTTTTTTGATGTGTTTGTATATTTTGCTCATTTCTGTCTTTTCATTATTTACTCTTTCCTTTTTCTTTTCTCTTTATGTGGGGTTGAGACTTTGATATTATAACCAACACTCTTTCTTTTGACCTTTTATTTCTAGTACTAAACCTTTTCTCTTCACTGTTTTTTCTACACTAAATTTGGAAACAGTGATGATAAGAAATTTCCACTTTTCATTGTGTTGGATTCTGTTTAGATCAAATTATTGAATTTGACTATTATAATTGAATTATTTTGAATTGGAATATTTCATCTTTATTTCAAAATTTTTATTGTCATTTTAATGCATAACTATTTCCAATATATATATATATTAATGGAAATTTTCTATTTCCTTCAAATCTTTCCTTTGTTTTTGTTGGGCTACTCTTAATTCTTTTTTACTATTTTCTTGGGGTTTCCTCGAATTTATGCCTACAGAGGTATACTCAAATCTTCTTTTACTTCCTTACTTGAATCTACTTCTTTTAAGACTAACCGCTAAAGAAAATATTCTTTTTATTCTTGTGTGTTAAATTGTGAATCCTTCCCATATACATATAAGGGAAATTGTCTTAAATGACAAAAATATGATAATATTTTCAAATACAAAAAAAAAAAAAAAAAAAAAAATCTTTGAATCTATGCATGTGTGCAACATTTAATTTTTAAAAAAATACTCAAACTATCCGTTTTCATTTGAACTTTTCTGAATGGTCATTTCTTCATCTTCTACAATTAACCAGACCAATTTCCTCCTATGGTAGCTTGAAGTTGCTTTTATGATCAAACTTCCACTAACCGATTGTGGTGGATTTAGTAATGTATAAATCGACTTCAACTGTTGAGGAGTAAAAGTCGGTCAATTAATTTTATTTCTTTGATTTTTTTCTGAATTTTTTTTTAAAAAAAATTTGTCGATTTAAAATTTTTTCAAATCGACACTCTGACCCCTCCTACATAGTCAAAATGACATCTGTTTGATCGATCAACTTGGACTTTTGGTATATTGTGTTGAATTTTACGTCTTAAAATTCATAGTTTGTAATCATATTTGTTTTATTTTTCAATAAAGTGGTTATTGAAGAATTATTCGTGAAATAATACTCTTGAATCCAATAAATTAAGGTTTCGAGACAAACTTGTATAAACTTAAACTTTATGTATAGACACAAACATGAGTCCAGTTCGAGTATATAGCTAAAACACTCTATAGTATATGAATACGATTGAGCACCTTGTTTTGGGGACACTATGAATACGACATGTTTTGTAGTTAGTACAAACGATATGATCCCGAATTCATTCATGTAAAGTTTACATAAGATCGAACCGTGAAATGTCACTTTTATGTTATAACACTGTTTAATGTTTAAAACTGATTATTTCTTTCTATTGATGACCTAGGTAATTGAATCTTAATCCTGTGTATCCTAAGCTAACTATGAGTAACTGAAACTTTTTTCTTTCCTTTTAGAAAGAAACTGATTATTTCTTTCTATTGGCCCTTAATCTCATATCCTATTAATTAATTAATATTTTGATGATAACAAATCTAAATTTTTTATTGACCGTTTTATTATTTTGAATAGTTCATAACGTAGAGTTTGGAACAATGATTTTGACACCTCTCGAATCACCAAAATTAGAGTTCAAACAAACAAAAATGCTAAAAGAAGCTTGTTCACACGAGATTATTGTAGAAATTTGATTGATGAAGTTCAACTTGTGTTGATGTTGTATTTATGCGATGTGGTTCGACCTCTAGTATTTGATCCTCTGATTCTCTCTTGGTTGGATGCTTACGTTTGATTTGAGGAAGCAGAGCACATAATATTCTTGAAGTTAGAGTCTTGAAAGAAAGCTTGTATCTTCAAAGGAGCTTCAATCTTCGATGGCTGTCTTCTAACTCTTGGGAGAATTCTCTCTAGGCCTTTTGGAGTAAAAAAATTTCAACCCCCACAAATAAAGATAACTCCTCTATTTATAGAGTTCTCTGGTAGACTTATGGGCTTGACCATGGTTGCTCCATGGACTAGACCTATAGGCTCAACCACATTGATTTTGGGTCATATTTAGCATTTGGAATAAATTAAGCTTATTTTTGGGTTTAATTGAACTTTAGCCCAAGTGAATAATATTTAATTGAACCAAAATAATTAACTTGATCGAACAGTCATAATGAAAGCACATGACATCATCAGAATTGGTCAATTTATGTCTTTGATTTTAATTTGGGACACCTGTCAATTTTTTTTAATTAGTCCAAAATTTAATTATTTGTATTTTTCATCATTAATTTAGTAAATAACGTGACAATTTGTGATTGGTCTTAAAAAAATTTATTCAACAAAGCTTAACAAAAAAATACTCGAGATGGTGACGTGATGACTAAATAATAAATTTGAACCAATTAAAAAAAGCCACTTGGAGAAATGGAGGAGTAACATGTGTGACTTTTAATTTTTTTGTTTTTTTTAGATTGGCTTTAAAAAAAAAAAAGAATTTAATATTATCATTTGTCTTTATGTCTAAAGGCTAGTTTTTTTTAAAAAAAAGATGGTGAACTTGTTTTTACTTTTTAGTGCGCTTTAGAATAAATTATTTTAAAAAATATATATTATTATATTAGTATTTATGTTTGTGTCTAACTACTAATTGAGTTTAAATATCAACCATTCAATTTTCTTTTACTTACATCCTAACCCAAAATGATTTTGGATTTGAATATCTTTCCTCTCTTTTTAAATACTTCATTTTTCCCCAAAATTTTAAGAACTTTGTTCAAATTGCAAAAGTCACCATTGTTGTTCTCTCTAAAGCTTTCAATTTTCATTCTTTCATCTTGTCCCTGAGAAAATTCTTATTGTATTGTGATGATTAATTATTGTTAGCTCAAAATTGTATACTCGCTCTTTTTAGAGAGTTTTCTTTTGTGTGATTTAATGCTTCAACATTTTGTGATGGTTGGATCCTAATCCGTGGAAAGGATCAAGTTTGCTCTTGAACTCGAAAAAAGAGCAAGTAGCGGTTTGACTCTAATCCGTGGAAAGAGTCAAAAGAAGGTTTCAATCGAAATTCCCAGAGTTGATTTGAGAAAGCGGATGTAGGTTGAGTTTGATTGAACCTCTATAAAATTGTGATGTCTTCTTCTCTAACTCTTTTCTAGTTATTTTTTGCATTTAATTTTAATTGCATATTCTTGTTGGTTAAGATTTGTACTCTGTTACATACTTTTTTTTTTTTTTTTATCAATCTTGTTATTATAAGTTAGCTAAAGTTTTTTTATTAAATTTAAAAATTATCTAATTAGTGTAATTTAGACATATCTATTAAAAAGTTTACTTAAACCCTATTAACCTCCATTTAGGCTTGCCATGCTGGTCCAACACCTTCCATTTCAGAGGTAAGACTGTGTGGATAATTGGAAATATAGGGTGCAAGATGGAATTTGCTCTTGTTCTCTTGAGGGTCAGTGGATAGGTTGTTCCCTTATGTGTCGAATCCAGGTCATGAACATGGGACTCCACCCTCTCAATGAGAGAGATTTGATTTATAAATTGAACCTTAAACCAATTGTTCATTAGAGGATTCGACTTAAGGAATAAGATGTGATCTTGGGGTAAAATGGTATTTTGACTTGATGCTGTTGGGGGTGGTGGACGGGACCCACCACATCGTAAAGCTCATAATGTTATGAAACGTTGGTTGTGCTAGGTGAACTCTACATAACATAATGATGGCGTGTTAGTTATACAATTTATGAATATGAAATGCCTTGTTAGATTTTATTGATATACTTGCTAAGTATTTGAGGAAGCTGTTTATTAAATATTTATTGAACATTTGCTTAACAAATTTATTATTATGTTGAAAAGTTTAGTACTCGCTCAGTTTTATAAGAATATCATTTTTATAACTAGTACAACTTATCGGGCTCTATAGTTCACCATTTCAAATGTTTTTCCACTTTTCAGGTAGAGATCAAGCTCTCGATGCCTGATACACTACCATAGTCTTCTAGAAGCTTCCAGATTAATTTTCAATACGTGGGTGGAGTTGTACATTGTGTATGTATAGTCTTTATGTCTGAACTTTGTAATCACTAGTAAAGTGTCATAGCAAGTGTCATCCTGTATGTTATTCTGTTTTGGTTGTATATTTTTGCACCAGTTTTACTTTCTAAAATGAGTTAAGATAGGGTTGCACTATGTGTGGGCTTGTGAGTTTATCATAGTTCCGTTGTGTTAAATTACATGTTGCTTGTCTGATATAGAAGATTAGCATGCTTATCAGGTTTAAGTTACATTGATATAGAAGATTAGCATGCTTGTCTAACAGGAGGACAATGTCTGTTGGCTTCACACTATCTTTCAAGCTAAGCATCATACGGTTCAGAAGGAGGTGTGACAACTCGATATCAAATCATTGAAATCTATGAGAATGATACAGAGTAGTTAGCTCCATAGGTAATGATCCAAAGCAGTTAGCTTAAAGGGGAAGCTAGAAAGTAAATAGTTAATTATCGAGTCAATCAGATAGAACTAGCAAGGTATAGTCTAAATAAAGATAAGAGTAAGTCCAGGCAGGACTAGAATGTGAGTAGAATTTTAGTATCATGCATCTAAGTTATGTATCTATAGCTTGTCTGATGTATTGATGTGTTATAGGAGTCATGCCACCACGTACCAGTAGGTGACACAGGCAGAATTAGGATGGGACTCAGGATCCTACTTAGAGTTAGTCTGAAAGAGGATGCAATACCTCGAGAGTTCAAACTAGGATAGAAAACAAGCAGTTTGCTAGATCTACACAGGAAATAGATAAGTTAGAGAAAGCAGAACTTAATGATCCAGAAAAGATATCGGAATAGATTGATCGAAGAAGTTAGGAGCCATTATGTTTGAGGTTTCCACAGATCAGTTGACGCTGAAGTTTGGTTGAATATGCTTGAGAAATGTTTTGATTGATGAGTTGTCTTGAGGAACAAAAAGTCAGATTGCCCACATTCTTGCTACAGAAAGAGGCAGAGGGATGGTGGAAATTCATGTTTGCTATGTGCATATTGATGCACACACTTTAGACTTGCAGACTTTTAGAGACATATTTAAAGATAAGTATTATCCCAACACGTACTGAGTTGTCTTAAGACTAAGAGGAATGAGTTTCTAGGACTGAAGTAAGGGTCACTCTTAATATCCAAGTACGAGAGAAAGTATATCGAGCTTCCACAGTATGCAGATGTGATTGTGGCATCTAAGAGTGATAGGTCCCAAAAGTTTGAAAGAGGTTTACATTTTAAGATATGTACCCCGATTACAGCTATAAGTGGACATATTTTTCTCAGTTAGTTAAGACTACCCTACGTGTGGAGTAGAGTATCACAGAGGAGAAGTGTGAAACCTAAAAAATTCTTTAACATTTGGATTTTGTTAAGCTTAGTCAAGGTCAAGAGAAAATGAAATTTATGAGAAAAGAAGGTAAAAATATTTGAAATTTAAGTTTAGATTAGAGAAAAAGAGAAAAGTTAGAAATTTTGATTAAGTATAAAAATTAAGTAATGAGGCGTTTAAAGGTCAGAGTGGATGGACAAAGAGGGTATATAGCCTCTAAATTTTGTTTGTTGAGCATCCAAGGGAAGGGAAAGAACCTCTAAAGAGGTTAGCTTGCATTTTAGGCTTGGCAGCAATCTTGTTAGGTTAGTTAGACGAAGAAGGTTGTCACATGAGTTGGCTAGGCGAGAGGACATTAAAGGTTACCTAGGCATTTGAGGCTTGTCATTGTGCACGCAAGAAAGGATGAATGGCTTCGACTGACATCACACTACGTCTCGAGACGAGCAAGCAGGTACCCGAGATGGGGTGTGACAACTTGGTATCAAAGTAATGAAATTCCTAGGGAATAGAGCACTAAAAGTCAAATGTTGTTTTAATAATACAACTTGATATTAGAGAAAGCTTTCAGTCTTTGAAAAAGGAAAAAGTTTTATAGAAAAGTAAGTTTTCAAATAAAATTGTGTTTTTATCAAAGTTCACTAGTAGACAACGTATGTAAGATAGCAATTGAGACACAATCTTGCCAAAAATCTATGTTAGTATTTTCTATTGTTATTTCAAGCACTAAAACAAGAAAATGTCTGTTATTCATAGATTCATGGAACACAACAACATAAGAGGATGCCTAGAACTTTATCGAGTAGAAAAGTATGTTGGTTCAATATATTCTAGTGAGGCAGAAGAGTGGATGCATAAGGTACAAGTGTGCTTTGAAATAATAGGTTGTGATGAGGATATTAAAGTAATATTAGTTAAAACCCTACTCATAGATGATGCAAAAGAATGGTGGTTTACACTGAAGGAAGATTTGGTTGAGGAAGCTAAACAGAATTGGGATGTGTTCCAAATTATGTTTAAAAGGGTATACTTTTATAAGCACTACCAGAAGGTAAGATTGAGGAAAATAGAGGAAGAAAGTAAACAAGAGTCAGTAGGATCTTATTCTGAAGAAGAAGAAGTTACTTCAAAATTGGATAGAAAGAAACGGTGTTATAAGTGTAAGAAGTTTCACAGAGGAAAGTGTTTTACCGATGAAATTGAATGTTACTTCTGTTGTAAAAAAGGACAACATAAGAATAATTGTTTAGCATTTAGTCTGGATAGACAAATAAGGATAGAGGTAGTCTCTGCAGCTCCATCTATTAGACAACAAGTAGCGACATCGATTAAGGGAAAAGATAAGCTTCGTTAGGTTATTGAAAGGAAAAAGAAGAAAAATACTAAGTGTAAAAAGATGCCAAAAGTGTAGGTTTCTTGTGTGCTTATGTGGCTATATATTATGTGTGCTTATGTATGTAAGGAAATCTTATGAAGTTAATAAATAAAAAGTATGTTTATAAATAATTACTTTTTTTTATTAAATAGTTAAACTAAGATTTGAAAGTTCAAAATATTAAGGGTGTTTATGATTGCAGAAAAATAAGAATGTCTCACCATACCAGAAAAGGAAAAGCAAAAGTATGAGAAACACCCATGAAAGAGGATAGAACTTTAGAAAGTGAGTTAAGTATGAGGCATGAAGAAATGGATGAACAAGCTACCAGCAGATGTTCCAAAGATTCATGGAGTCAACGAGAACAATGTAAATTAGGACTGATAAGAAACATAGCACCGAAAGATTGAAATCTTTAGGTGTTACGATTTTTTAAGGATCCACATATTCGACTGATGTAAAAGCGTGGTTGAATCTGTTAAAGAAGTGTTTTAAAGTGATGGACTATCCTGAAAAGAAGAAGGTCAAGTTAGCAACTTTCCTACTATAAAAAGAAGCAGAAGGATGGTAGGTTTCAATTAAAGCTAGAAGAAGATATACAGATACAATGAGTTGGTTAGTATTTGGTGGAATATTTAAAGATAAATATTATCCTAAGGTCTATTGTGAAATAAAGAGGGATGAATTCCTAAGATTAAGACAATATTCATTGTTAGTAGCTAAGTACGAGAGAAGGTTCACAGAACTCTCTCGATATGCTGGACTAATTGTGGCATCCGAAAGTGATCGATGCCGACAATTCAAGAAAGGACTTAGGCAGAAAATTCAGACTCCAGTGACAACAACATCAATGTGGGAGGACTTCTCACAGTTAGTTGAGACTACTTTAAGAGTCTAACAAAGTTTATCATCAAGAAAGTTTAATGGTATAGATCACCAAACTGATTCAAAGATGACCTATGACAAAAGGAAACAAGAAACCAAAAAGAGCTTTGATCTTGGAATATCAAAAGAAAATAATTTAAAAATGGATTCATAAAAGTAAGGTCGTTCCAATCTTGAAACTCAGGAAACAGTTATCAGAGGTTGGTTGCAAGCAACAACAATAAACCTCTTTGTAGAGAATGCAATCGGTATCACCTTGGAAAATTTCTCAGAGGAGACATTTGCTTTCGATGTAAGCAATTATGACATTTTGCGAAAAATTGTCCTTTGATGAATACAAGTCAACCAAGGGATCAAGGAACTTTTTTTGTATATGTAAATCAACCAAAGATAACTCTGGGAGAAGAAGGACCTAGCAATGTAAAACAAAAGGACTTATAAGAGGCTAAGTATGTTATGTTTAAAGTATGTAATAAGTTTTATGCAAATAAAAGTATTATTTTGTTTATTACTTGGTGTTTTAAAATTTCGAGGACGAAATTTCTTAGGAGTAAGAATTGTGAAACTCAAAATTTTTTTAACCTTTGGATTTTGTTAAACTTAGTCAAGGTCAAGAGAAAATGGAATTTATGAGAAAAGAAGGTAAAAGTACTTGGAATTTAAGTTTAGGTTTGAGAAAAAGAGAAAAGTTGAAAATTTTGACTAAGTCAAAATTGAGTCATGAGGCATTTAGAGGTCAGAATGGGTGGCCAAAGGGGCTATATAGCCTCCAAATGTTTTTTGTTGGGTGCCAAGGGAATGGAAAGAACCTCTAAAGAGGTTAGCTTTCGTTTTAGGCTTGGTTGTAAGTTGGAGAGGTTAGTTGAGCGAAGAAGGTTGTTACTTGAGTTGGCTAGGCGAAAGGGCATTAGAGGTTACCTAGGCGTTTGAGGCTTGTCATTGGATGACCAAGTACCATGTGAGAAAGGGTGAATGGCTTTGATTGACATCTCACCATGTCTCGGAACGAGCAAGCAGGTGCCCGGGGCAAAGTGTGACAAGAAGTCATCAGTGGAGCCTAGTTGTAAGGCTTCATCAGTTAACGATTTTCAAGGCCATGGGCAACAAATGTTTACACCTAGTGCAAATATTTCAGGAAGTCGAGACTTCAAAAATTTGTTTGGTGGCCAATTATCAAGGCAAATGAGTTCAGATAGTGCCTATTAGAGGCAGAGTTAAAGAGCACTTAGTCAATTTGCTAGATCAATAATGCAATCGTAGATGGGTTAGGAGTTAGTTGTCGGGGTGATCAAACGAACCTTATTGAGGTCGATGTTTGCAAGAACCTATGTGCGTTACGAGTGTTGACAATCAGGGCATTTAAAGAGAGATTGTCCATAGCTGAGAGCATCAGTTCAGAGGGACCAAAGAGTTGAGTCCCAAACAATTAAGCGACCAAGAGTTTTAGAGGCTGTAGGAGAGGGCACCAACGGTGCAAACAGAAGAGTGTTGTGGAAAGACCTAGGTAGCGGGGAAAGGTCTACACCATGACCCAACAGGAAGTGGATGATACACCAAATGTTATTACTAGAGTACAATTTTTATTTGTAATGTATCTGCACATGTTTTATTAGATCTAAGTGCTATGCATACCTTTGTTTTTAGTATTTTTTTAACTAAGCTGAATAGGATGCTAGAGTCTTTATCTGAGGAACTAATTATATACACTCCAGTTGGTGATGCTTTACTCGTTAGTCAGGTGATGCGTAGTTGTGAAGTTTTTGTAGAAGATCTCCGTATGATAGTGGATCTACTACCACTAGAGTTGTAGGAGTTATATGTAATTACGGGAATAGATTTCTTGTTTACTCATTATGCTTCTATGTATTTCCATAAAAAGGAAGTGATTTTCAGAAAAGCAAGATTGGCTAAAATGTTTTTAAAGGCAAAAGGAAGATCATTCCTACGAGTTTGATTTTAGCTCTGAAAGTTGAAAAAGTTAGCTCTGAAAGTTGAAAAAGTTACTAAGAAAGGGTTGCTCATTTCTTACATACATAGTAGAGGTGCATAAAGAGAAGTTGAAGCCAGAAGATGTTCCTATAGCTAACAATTTTCTTGATGTTTTTTCAGTTGATCTATCAGATTTTACTAGAAAATTGGTCTTGTGCATGGCTTGGGCGCATACCCTATGGTGACCGATTGTGCGTTGGTCGTGCCACGTGCTCAATTAAGCTAAAATAACCTATTTACCTTTTCAACGCGCACTTGCCAAGCCCTCCACGTTTTGATGCTTGGCCTCCTTCAAGCCTACCCAAAAATTGTGAATTTTTCAAAAAAAGACTTTGAACTTCAAATGCTCATTACTCTTAAACTAGCCATCAAAATGAACATGTTTCCACTTCAAACTTGCTTTGCATTGTCTTAGGTTTCTTACCTTAAAATTTCAGCTTTAAATTCAAAGGGAGTTGATCTAAGCCCTCCGAAGACTCCACACCGTTTAGATTGAAATTTGATCTTTTCTCTCTTCCTTGAACTAAAACTCAACCTTCCTCACCACCCCTTTGTCAAGCAGCCTCATTATGATAACTTGACTCATTTATGAAGCTTTTGCAATTTATTTAAAGCAAATTGCAAAAGTAAATTGTGAGCTCTCCTCATCTGAATTAACCCTTAAATACTACATTCTACATGACTACTTTGCCACCTCCTACTTGCAGAAAAATTAACCTTGCATGTTGTAGGCACCTATTATCCACTCAACCGACTTTCCTTCAATGCCTAAAAAGCTTTCCAAGTCGCCTAACCTCCAAACTCCATGCCTAAGGTCTTCAACCAAGTTTCTTTGCTAACCTCGCACACTTGGCAGCAAAGGCCTCCTTGTGTGCATCTGGCTGCTTAACCCATTGCCCATGCTTGCCTTCAACTCACTTAGCTCGTGCTAACCTCATTGCCTTGTCTCTCTTGGCCTTAGAGTGTTTGGCCTCCAAGTTAAGTCTCCTTAGAGGTTTTCACGCCCATTTTAGTTCACTAGTATCTTTTGGATAATTTCCAGTTCATTTCTTGTTGATTAGGTTGTTGACTCAGACATATTTGGCCAACTTCTCAAAGCCATGTGGTCTTGCACGACAATGGTTGCCTTTACTTATTACGTGCACATAATATCTAGCTCATTAATAAGAATAATGCCAATAGTTTACTTGCATACAATCATCACAATCATCACATAGAAACTTTAGTTTTCTTTTCAAATATCAACATCAACATCAACAACAATGCAATATGCGTTAAACATAAATATAATACAAGACTAAATAAGAATGCTTTCAAAACACTTCTTTCTTTTAGAAAATAACTCACAAAATACTTAAATTTCCTTCCTTTCAGAACACGTAACTTCAGCTCTGTCTCGCCTATCACTTCCTTTAACAACTCAATACTTGGTAAAATTCTCAGAATAACACCTCCTTTAATTTGATTAGTCATCCTTCAACTTCTCTTTGCTTGTCAGCTCATGTTTAACACTTTACACATAGCTAGCTGTCAACTCAAGATTAGATATTTCCTTGAAATGTTAAATCCTTAACATCGACTTTCTTAATGCATTATACTAAAATACCTAACTCTTCTAAAAATAAAACGCCTACTTTTCCGCGTCACTACTTGAATGCATACTTCTTCTCATCACATTACCTCACTTCAACGTGAACCTCAAGACACCTAATTTACTAAAACACCTTCTTCAAAGATCAAAGTCCTTCTATTCCAGACCTGAGTCTCACGCACTTGGCCGCTTAACATGCTTATCACACCCAACTCCTTGTACTTAGTCAAAAATCTTCATGTCTTCTCTTTTCACATTCTTTTGTCTGCCAACCTGTAACACCTCAACACTTAGGTTTTTCATCAACATGATTTTCTGATCACAAAACAACCAATACAACATTAAATTTGACTTCCTTCAACACTTGGAAAATTCTTAAGAACATCAAGTCTAGGGTTTACACATCAAGCTTCTACTTAGCCACTCTCACTTAAGAGCCTAAAGGGACGACCACTAAATCACATTAACTTTAAATTAATCAAGAACCTTCTCTTAATTTTTCATTAATGAGCATAAGATCAAAGACTAAATACACAACTAATCGTTTTCCACTATCTAATCAACTAACTTATAGAAGTAACTAGGCTAGATGATGAAATACTTCTTGAATGGAACCTTTAATCAATAATGTAACCCAACTTAACCCTTGCTTGTAGGTGAATTCTCCCAAAAAATTATGTTTTAGAAGTAAAATTCTTAGGAAAACAATCAAACAAATATGGTGGATTTTTCATATCATTCATATAAGCAAGATTGAACAAGAAATTTAAGGTAACATTCACACTTAAAGAAATTTTAAAAATGTATCAGCCTAGAAAATATCAATGACATATAGAGAAAAAAAATCAATACTCTAAACCTAAGTTAAGCAATACCTTCTAGCCAAGCAAGTTCATATCCAAAGCATAAAATCTTCTAATCTTCAACCAAAATGGAAAGGAAATTTAAATACAGAAATGAAAGTCTGAGAGTTTAGGTTTAAATTGGGTAATTTTTTATCTCTCTGTTCAAATAACAAAGTGTTAAATTCATAGAAATTGAGGAGGAGGAGTGACACTTGGCATTTCTTGTCTAAGTGTAAGATTACGTAATCGGAATGGCGCACATCCATTTTATTGATGTTCAGAATGTCATGGCACTTGGGCCTTTGGATTTAAAATTCTATCTAGAAAAAGAATTGACTGATCGTAGAGCAAGCACAAGGTTGCACTTCTCGATGCAAATTTTTAATTGAGGTTCACTTTTCTCCCTTATCCGCTAAGTTTGAGTGGTCAGATAAATGCGAGCGAAGTTTTCAGGAATTGAAGGAGAGATTAGTTACATCACCTATACT
>JBBPDI010083361.1:0-13395 GCA_037974545.1 Cucumis variabilis
CATTCGCGTACTGATTCACAAGCAGATCGTAATATGCAGGATATGTTCCTAATTGATAAATAAACGACGGAAATTCCTCCGGTTTCATCAACGGCAACCCAGGAATCTCTATTTCTCTATTCGGAAGTGGTAAATCGATTAATCCTTTATGAACTTGGTAATAAATGTTAGCGACAGCGCACGATTGGGTGAAGAACACCGCCGTAGCAATCTGGAACTCGTTTGCAACATCCAGAACCCAAGGGAGGAAGCTGTCATAGATGAGACAATCGACAGGGGAAGCAGAGGAGGAGAGGTGGCGGAGAAGCTCCCGCAACGACCGAGAACCGAATCGGCGGAAGGAATCGAGGTAGGTTTGGGCGGACTCGGCAGAGGCGAAACCGCCGTCGTCGTAACCATCGGAGATGGTGAGTATGGGGAAAGGAGGAAGGGAGTGAGAAACGCGAGCGATGAAATTGGTTAAGACGAGAGTGATTTTGAGACCTCGTTTGTGTAGGTGCTTTGAGAATTGAAGCATTGGATTGATGTGGCCCTGTGATGGATAGGTGACGATGAGGGTATGAGGAGTGCGGTCGTCTCTGTCAGTGGCGTCCGCCATTGAAATGGAAACACCTCTCTCTCTCTCTCTCTCTCTCTCTCTCTCTCTCAGTGAAGGGAGAAAATGGAGAGCAGCTAAAGAAGAAGAAGACATGAAATTGCACTTAACATATTTTATATTGTATTTGTTTGGTATAAAATTTCATAATATTATTAATATACGTATGGATAATCTTTTTTAGTTTTTCTTGTTGACCATTACGATGGAGCAATCTAAACTCTAACTTCAACTTCATATTTTATATAACGATGGAGCAATCTTTTCTCTTTTGTTTTTGTTGAGAATCACCACAATAGTTGAGTTATGTTTGTTTGGTCCTACAACTATATTCATCTAAAATGTATTCATCCACTATTTAATATAAATTTATTGACTCTATAATTCTTAGAATTAATTTACTATTTAATATAGAAATATTAAAAGAACTTAAGTCCAACCAATTAAAAAGAAGTTTTTCAAAAATATAACAATCCAACAAAATATTTACACCCAACAATTTCGAAAACGAAAAAATTCACTATAAAAAATACCAAAAATATCAGAGTCAATTGATTGGACACTTATTTGTTCAAATTTGGTACATGATCGTATACTCAAATCTATAAATATTTTATGTGTTACGATCGTTTAAATTTGGCTACACGATGGTTTAAATTTAATCGTGTACCAAAATCTAAACTACCATTATCCATACAATTTTTTTTTCAAGATACCAATATCGTTTAGATTTGGCCTTTATCCCGACGATTTTTGTTCAAGATCGTGCACAAAGATCTTTTATATTTAGTACATGATCTTAAACAAAAAAATAATACAAGATTTATGGTTGATTGAAAACAAAGATCATGATTTCAAAAAAATATAAAAGAAAAAATGTAAAAGAAGAGAAGAAAGAAGATGGAAAGGAAGGACAAACATGAAATATTTATAAAAAAATAGCCGACTTCATGACCTTTTTTATTTTGTTACACAAGTCGTTAATATTTTAGTGTTTTTGATATATTTATGAAAATAAACCATAAATAAATGTCAATTAACATCCAAAAGAGACTTTCATCAGAAAAATAACAAAAATGACACAAGTTAGGTTTTACATTTCAAAAGTAGCACACTTTTAAAAAACTTACATTTTTGTTTTTCTCAGGTAATCTCGGCCAGAATCGACCCCAAGATATAATGTTTTGTTTTTAAAATTCAAAATAAATAATATGTTCAAACTACCAAAATACCCTTGTTTTCTCAAATGTTAGATATTCACTTTTGTCAAACAAGCTTCTCATTACAACCAAGTTTGAACGTTTTGCTCTCAAGATTGACTTATTTTTGCATAGTAAACCTTTGAAGTATATCCTCAAGTGTATCATAAGCTTAAATTTGTAAAGGTAAGTAACTTTGAATTGTTTGATAGTTTTAGGCTTTGTTTTAAGCTTAGGATTTAAGGTTATCTATGAAATCTGAGGTTGTTGGAGTTGTTTTTGTATCTAGTCTTAAATTAATGTAGGCGGTTGCATTCGATGAATTTCAACAATTTCTTCACTTTGAGCCCATGTAGAAATAATGAATTTCAAGCGAGATTGATGGAATTGCCTGAAGATTTGTTGAATGAGTCTTAAGATACCCCTGCGTTTCATTTGCATTATGTGATGTTCTCGATGTCAATTTCGATCGAGATTAACCCGAAATACATCATATATAGAATGCATGTAAACCCTTATATCTTGGCATCCTGGTGCAATGTGGCCTAAGTTCCATTGCTAATTTATGTTATTCTCGATCGATATTGGTTTGAAATTGCCATAAGATTTAAGACACATTACTGATTTTGTTTTGTTATGTGTGTTTTATTTTGGATCAAGACTCTTGTCACCAAAATCTGTAGTGCAGACTTCTTCCTTGCAAACTTGACTTGCTATTCACACTAGTGAAGATCGTCTTGAACATTAAAAATAAGTTAACATCTAGGCAAATGTATATGTTTAGAAAAATTATGTTTGGACCCCTGTGCCATTACATCTTGCTGAGAGAGGTTGATGATGAACAGAAGAACATTATTAGCTTTAAATTACTAAGTAGGAAGGTCTCCTTTGGGAGAGAAGATTTTGACATTATCACGAGGTTAAGGTACAGGCCAAGACCAGTGGTTAAATTTGAACAGGATAAAGCTCTTAGACGGTGACGATTATATTTGGGTGATATGATGAATATGAACAGTATTGAGTTGAATAAAGATGATCCAAATATTCAGTTCGAGAGCAACGTAGATGTAGTAAAGATATTTATATTTTATTTCATCGAGATGTCGATGATAGGGAGGGAGAGGAGGCAGCATATGGATTGGACCTTGTTAGGACTCATAAATAATTTGGAGAACTTCGTCAGCTACTATAGATGGGGTGACTTAATATGGGTTAAAACCTTAAGTAGCTTGAAAGAGGCACTGGATGGAAAAGTTATCTTGCATAAGAAGAAACCTACGAATAATGAGTGCCTGCAGTTGTATAGCCTATATAGGTTTCCCTTAGTTATATGCTTTTTATGTTTATTATGTGTTTTTTTCCCAGTAGTTATATGTTTATATTAATGTTATCATTGTATTTGTAGGTTTGGGCCTACAAATAGTGTTATCCATTAGTGGGTGGGTTACAAAAAGAGCTTTGCATGATGCACGATAGGATGCCACCCATCATGCGATGGAGTTGACGTACTCACCTGGATTGAAAGTGATTCAATCACAAGTCTTCAGATATCCAATGGTATGTTACAATTCATTTTCTTCCTCAACCTTGACTATAGTATTTTAGGATTTAGGTTTTAATTAGTATCTGTTAATGATCCAATTTTAGGCTCGCATAAAGGAAATTGACTCGACAGATGACGAACATGCTTACTTGGATTAGGATTTTGATATTCTAATGGTAGAAGGTTACATGAAGACCCGTCTACCTCTGCTCCTCCTCGTGTGGAGCATCCCTCTACCCCTACTGGTGTTCAGTAGCGTCATTCTTCTCCTAGAGACAATGGTTGCTCAACCGCATGTACATAGTAGCTTACTGAGCTCGATAGATCCTAGCTAGGCAACACGTATGATTGCAGCCAACATTTACAGTACCTAGAAGCCAGATTAGATTGGGAGGATGAGTACTTAGGTCAAATGCAGTCATCCTTTACGACTGAGTTATCGATAATAAAGGAGCTTTTGATGGTTTTAGTTAAGGTATCCCTGTCTTTATTTCTTGTTTTTGTTTTAATTAAAGAGTAATGACATTTCTCTTGTTTTGTTAATAAGGTAAGGCAATTAAGTCTCAACAATGCTATGGTGGTGGTAATGGTTTGTTGTTCCATGCACCGAAGGTTGAAAATAGAAAGGACGATGTATTCATTGATGTTCACGTTATGAACATTAGTGACCAGCACATTAACGATGAGACGGGGACATCCATCAATGAAGACCTTGTTGATGGTATCGTACCAATCAACATATCTTTGTGGGGTGAGAATGTCTCACCATTTCCTATCCAAGTCCTACTAGAGCGAAAAGAAGAGGTGTATCAAATTACAAATTTTTTTAGTTTATGGTGATTTTAGTAATAACACTAATAATATGCTTGTTCCCGATTGTCCAGCCTATCAATTTTGAACTGAAGGCCTGATAAATTGTTGAAATACAAGTTATTGTAGCCTTTTACGTAAAATAATAAAGCTTTATCACATTGGAATGGAAGAAAACGCAGGAAAAAGTAGAGGATTTGGTTAAGTTGTGTATCGCAAACTACAAAAGAATTGTATCCTTGTTTTATCGTGTTTTATCCTTCTTATCACAGGATTTAAGCAAAAAGTAAGTAATGTATGGCGTTAGAATGCTAGGTGATGAGACACACGCAACCAATTAGGCAATGGTCACAATAAGCTAGGCGATCTAAAGCTAACTAGCAAAAACATTTGGTTGGTGCAAATGTCAAAAAAGGACAAAATAACATATGTGGGGCACTGATACAACTTTATCAAAAGCACTAATGAGGCATGGAATGTCCTGTCAACATCATTCCTTGCCTATAAATAGAAGCATTTACTTCAGATCAAGGTGTGTAAAATTGGACCAGAGAGAGCAAGCTCATTCTATCTTCCATTTTTTTTGTCTTGAGTTTTAAGTGAGAGCTTAGAACAAAAGAGAGATTGTTCTACCTCAACCATTTTTCCCTTGAAAAACAGACAAAAATCAAAGTCGAAGAGTATGAGAAATCATACTCTGAGGCTTGACTCATTTATTTATATACCATTTTATAGTTTTATTGTATTAGGTTGTAAAAGTACTCCATGGCAAAAAAGCCTAAGGTTATGTTTATAATATTACTGCATTTCTTATATCACTCTCCCATTTCTCTTGTGCTATCCATTTTCAATGCATTTAATTAGTTTATGAGCAATCCAATGTGTTATTGATATTAGAGAATTTGAATGTATGTTTGGTAAGTTTTGTTTAGTTAAACGCGCATCAAGCATTGTTTATTCGAGAGAAAAGACAATCGCAGAGATAGTAATCACCTGACAAGTGTAAACCTGTATTTAACTAAGCGAGCGGTGAAGAGGTTGTAGCAATACAATCTCATTGTCAAGTTCATCCTTCGTATAAGTTACAAAAATATTAACGTGTTCGACGAATGCACTGAAAGGTTGCTCGCCTTAAATTAGGATAAATTACTTGCGCTGCATACAAACTGATCAAATACAAATCATTAACTTTAAGTATTTGGATCCTAAGAGGTGAGCAAGTGTGGCAAAGATGCCGAGAGGTCGTTCACTTTAATTCTGAAGTTAATAAATGCTTTATATCACCTCAAAATATTAATACACAATACCTTGTGATTAGTCAAGTAAATATCCCTTCATGTCACATCTGCTAGATGAGTTCATTTTCCATTGCACCACATCGCCATAATCACCTTGCACTACCAATTGCATCTTATTGTATATAATTAGAATAAAATATACTATTCATATTCACACTATATAGAATATACCGCATAGGTTTAGTTATGCGATAGATTCGATTGGAATATTAATTCCTTGAGCTCGACCCTAGATTTACTAGAAAAACTCTCTTCACCTACACTTGGACAATGGAGAGGAAAACTTGTATTACATGCATATCATGAGGAAATTAGCAATGTATAGAGAGGAATTGCATCTTTTATCGCATCATCCTATTTTAGTCACATACTAGGTCACTCAATTAGAGCTAACATGATACATCTACGAATGAACTCACATTTATAAAACAAGCAAGGTCATCCCACCTTATGATTTTATGGATGTCGTACCTAAGGAGAGGACGATGAGGAAGAGAGAGATACCATGAAATTTTCGGAGTCTAGTTATTGAACAAGTACAAGGAAAGAAGAGAAGGAAGAGAATCTGCCTGTACAATTCTGTTTGGAAGATCCCTGTAAAGTTTCATAAACAATTTTCTGCATACCTTGCAGACCCAAAAAGAGCAAAGGAGTTGAGGAAGACCGTGAGAAGCTCAAAGGTGCTTCCCTGGTTCATGGACTCCTAACACGAACCACATTCACAGACGATGATGTATATATTTCAAATTTGCTATACATTTCATTATGTGAGTTATCTTGGTCATTAACAAGTGTTGATACTCACTGTTTGCAGATGATCGACACATTGTTCTTGTTCACTTAGTAAGAATTACAAGACAATGCCAATCCATTGCACATAAAAAAAACTTCACTATAGCCGACCATACCATCTCAGTAAGTTCAAGTTCTTCTGATTAAATTATTAGTCATAACTTATTACTAGTATGTATTTTGGTTGACCCTACTATGAAGAATTTTCTAAGGCGTAGCCCAGGATTGTATGATAAGATTAAGAGAGGCACTCGTCTAATTGATGTTGAGTGCATATGCGTCAAATATGTCATCATCTTGAAATACGTGATGGAGAAACTACCAAACTACAACAACGCATGGATGGACGTTGACTACATCTACATGCCTTACAACATCGAAGATGTCACTGACTTTTAGTCGTGTTGGACATGGTCGACGAACGAATCATGGTATGGAACCATTAATTAATTTGACGTCGGATCTGGAGCTAGCAAAAGCAATCACAACATGAGATGTATAGTCCTAGCTCTCATGCACTACGATGGCGTTTTCACGTTGAAGCACAACCTTCTTGGGACACCTTGACCATTATCGCGTTTCGGATGCACCACACCAAATTTGTTCAAGTGATTATGGGATTTAGTATTTTAAATATTTCAAATATGATGTAACCCGCTCCTCTTTCTAAACCTTAATTCCAGATAACATTCCCATATTGCATAGACAATTAACAATACAACTATGGGCTAATAGAGCCTTCTTGTAATGAAAAAACATTTATTCTTATAATGTCCTCAAATTTCAATTTTTCAAAGTAAATATTGTGTGTTAATCTATTTAATTGGTAGTATAAATGGATTAAAAGGAGATTGAAAAGATGTCATTAAAGAGGAAGTTGGTTATATATAGTATTAATACCAAACACAATGAATGGAACAAAGAAAACAAGTCAACCAACAACAGAACACTTTAGGTTATTAAAACTCGGGTCAAAGTTTTCTCGAGATTTTCCAAAATGAAAAACACAAGGCTTTGGGTTATTAAATCCCAAACCAAAGTTTACCTGAGATCGCCCAAGATGAAAAATGTAGCTTTAGGTTATTAAAACTCAAGCCTAAATTTTCTCAGGATCACTCAGGATGAAAAACATAAAAGGTTAGGTTATTGAAACTCAAGCCAAAATTTCCTTGAGATCACCGAGATGAAAAATAGAAGGCATTGGTTATTAAAACTCGAGCCAAATTTCCTCGAGATCGCCTAGGATGAAAAACACAGAAGCCTTTAGGTTATTAAAACGCAAGCCAAACTTCTCTCGAAATCCAATAGAGTGAAAAACATATGATTTTATGTTTAAATCTCGATCGAAGGTCACCTCGAGTTAGACAGAGTTTTAGGACAAAATTTATCTCCAGTTTAAAATCTCGGTTGATCTGGGGATAACGTTTGCCCAAAATTTAAACAGAAACACATGTAAAACATATTGAAAGAGATTTTCATTGTATTCTCACATGTGATCATTGGGAAATGTATCTGAATGAAGTGAAAAATAGATAGTCGATCGATTACATGTGCATCATGATATTAATTTTATTTACAGAAACACACGTAAGCATATTGAATGTAGGTTTATTTACAAATTCAAAATACAAACAATATAACTATGCATTATCCACAAGTTTAGCTCCACATGTTTTTCGATTGTGACCTACAGCCTTTCAACGAGAACATCGATGAATCTCTTTCTTTATTACACCATTTGATTGGATTCACACCGTTTGACGATGACCAACTATTCATCGTGGTAAGGTGACTCTATCGACAAATCTAATGTAGTTTTCCATTTAGAAGCATGGTAGATCAAGAAGATAGGTTCGATGTAACTGGTCAACCAACTATCTGTGGAGTGCATGTGAACACGAGATTTTATAGTAACCAAACTTCCCGCACATGCAAGTTATTTCTTGTAAATTAATGTGAGGGTTTAGATGAATGTTTATAATCTCTAACTCGAGTGGTTAATCGGTTGCACTACATACACTATGGACATTACTTAAATATTAGATTAACTTCATATTTCTTAAATAAAATTCAAACTTTCAGCAAAATTTTTATTTTTTTCCATTCTTATAATTGAAAATTATATCTTCTTTTTCAATTTTTCTTTTGTTATATGTTGTTTTGCCCGAAGTCATTCAATTACAATATATTTTATATATCTTAGAGCCATGTAAATATAACTACTTTGTGAGTTAAGCTATTGTAGTTTATTAGTATTAAATTAAACCTCTTTAGTTTGCAATTAAATTTTTATATGTTTTAATAATCAGAATTTAAAGACTTATGTTCTCATTTTGGGACAAGATTCATTTTGTGTTATATGTAATCATAGTTACCTTATAGTATATTTCCACTATGAAAATTGTTATCTTCAAGTATAGTTTATTTCACGTACATTGTATTTGTTTATATATAGTGGCACTTTCAAAATGGCTTACAATTTTTAAATATATTACAATACATTATCGTTATTTTAAATATTTTAAAAGATGCTAGTGAATACTTAGGCACCCTCACAATTCACTCTTTAAAGATATGCTAACTGATATTTTCTAAATTCAATAAATTCGAGTTACGCTAGTGTTGTTTATTGGTACTAAATTCAACTTTGTTTAGTCATGTTTATTGGTTTCCATAATCAAAATTTGATGACTTATGTTATCACAATTAGTGCCAAGATTCCTTTTATGTGACATGCAACCATAGATGGGAACTTTTATATTCAAGTATGACATTTTTTTCGCATACTGTGTATTTCTTTATGAATAAGGGTACCATACCAATGACTTGCAATTTAAGTCTGTTAGAATACATAAATATTATCTGAATACCTTGAAAGATGCTAATGAATACTTAGGCACACTCACAATTCACCCTCTATATATATGATATCTACCATTTTCTAACAATCAAATTTTCAGAAATCTAGATATTTTACTACATAGACAATTTTTGTTATATATTTTTACCAGTTGTTTAAAAACCAAGCTAAAATTTGAAAAATAGAAAACAACTTTTGAAGAAAATATACTTAATTTTTTTTAAAAAAAATAAATGATTAACCAATGGGGGCTTACCTTCTCATATTCATTTGGTTAAAAGTAAATGTGTTCTTAAAATTTAGAAGAAGATAAAAAAAAAAGTGTTGCTACAATAAATAGTAATATTATTTCGTACTCTCCAAATACACTGTCTTTTTTAATCGTCGTATGCTGGAATACCTATTGGTACCCCTGATTATACGATAATTCATATATTTAAAGTACGACTCCAAGATGAGGCATGATATCACAAATTTTACAAAGACAATGTATTTTGCAAACAACTTTCATTGGTAAATCCTAACTAAACCTACTATTTATGGTTGGACAAGATTGTCTCTCCTATAATAATGTCAAATATATTTATAAGATTTTTAAGTTTGTTATATTTTAAATAATTTATTAACAATATCGATAATTATTATTAAATAATACATAATATATATTTTTAATAACAATCTGAAATAATATTTTAGATTAGATTTGTAACGATACAACTTTTTGAACTAAACTGAGGTCATTACTTTAATACAAAGACACTTCGTTTAAACGTAAAAATTCGTAAAATCTATTAAAAATCAAATAAACATCAAAGAATCTTCATTTGGGCCCTATTTCAAACAAAATAAAGGTTCGAAAGTATCGTTTATAAAATCACCAAGAAATAAATAGTTGTTCTAAATATGAAACTCATTTCGATCAAAAAACTTAAGTAAACATCAAAAACTGTAAGCGAAAGCAATTTTGAAGAAAGTTTCCCTATGACGATCACGTCTCCTTCTTGTCCCTCATCGGTCTGCTTTTTGTATTACCTTTACCCGACACAATTAAACATAAAAAGGTGAGTATAAATATACCCAATAAGAGACCCACTACTGGTCCCGGTAGGGGTAAAACTATTAATTTTCTATTGGGAGGTACCCTGCATCATAACAGTCTCGTGACCCCGTAGGATGCACATAATTAGTCTAATGCCCTCAAAGGATGCACATAGCCTCCGAAGGATGCAAATATTAGTCTAGTGCTCTCGAAGGATGTACCTATCAGTCTGTGCTCTCCAAGGATGCACCTATCAGTCTAGTGCTTCGAAGGATGCACAACAGGTAGGATCCCGTGGGACACCTGCAAGACACATTACCCTATAGAGCTAACGATTTCTCTCAGTCCATTCTAGCATTTTAAACAGTCAACTCAATTTACAATTTAGGCTACCATCATATCATTCTTTCAGATCAACACATATACAATCAATTTACTCAAACCATTACATAATCATACATTAGCATAACGGTTCCTCAAACAATTAAACTTATACATAAGCATCACCCACCTCAGTTCAGCCAATTCAATATACAGTACACTATCTATAACTTAACATAATAGTCAACAACCCTCAATTCAATCAGTTCAATATTCTCAGTTCAGTCATCATATCTAAATTCATATATCAGTCAAACAATCATCAGATATAAATTTGCATATCAATCAATCCATCTCAGTTCGGCAGAATCCATATAGTCAATACATTTCAAATTCATTATAGAGTCCAGTAGCAGGAACCTCTTACCTTAAGGTTACCTAAGCTTCTTGATTGAACTAAACTGCAACGAACCGACCTAAACATAATTGAATAGATCAATCACTTCTACAAACAATTTCATCCATTCAATTCACCCTATATGTAAATTCCACAACTTACCCAAAAAGTGGAGAATCGAACTCTAACTAAAATCTAAAATTTATTGTGAATCTCAAGAACTCGAGCGCTACGTTCAATACCACCAAAACCCCAACTGTTCATGGCAAGACAAAAATGATAGTACAAGAAACGAACCAAACAATAGCAAGCAGAGCAAAATCGAGTGCCGCTCAACTAGAAAGGAAGATCGACTTCAGTTTAGGGCTTCGACTGACAACGGATGGAGGAACGCCAGCTTGAACTCCAACGCGCAAATTAGAAGGAGACAAGCTCGGATCTGTGACAGGCTTCACGTGTAACAGAAATTAGCTAGGCTTTGATGGAACGGAAACAGCTCAAGACGCAGCAGCGTGGGTGATCGACAAAGCAGAATAATGCAACGACGGCTTCCGAAAATGTGACGACATGGAATGACCTGCATCGGAGGAGCTGTACGTGAATGAAACGTGCGTCTCGGCTTGATGTTAAACGAAAACGTGATGTGCATGGACGATCGATGTAAAAGATCAAACAAAGAAGAAGAGAAGAAAAGTGAAGGGGCGACGACTGTAACTCATGAAGGAGGAAGGGAATGAAGGTGAGGCACACAAAATGAAGGGTTTTTTTTAGAATAAAATAAATAAATAATAATTATAATAACATATTAATCTTATTATAATAATATAATTATTATTTCCTTTCTTTTCTTTTCAAAAAGAAAAATTATATTTCTCTCCCTCATCAAACCTTAATAATAACATATTAATAACACCCAAGAATCTTTTAATTCTTAATAAAGTAAAACAATTAGGTCAAGAATAAATACCTCAAAATTTTATAGTGTTACATTCTTCCCTCCTTAAGAGACTTTCGTCCCAGAAAGTTCTAATCCTCGAACAACTCTGGAGAACGAGCTCTCATATCATCCTCCCTCTCCCATGTAGCCTCTTCCACTTGATGATTCCGCCACAAAACTTTTAGTAAAGCAATTTCCCTATTACGAAGCATCTTTACCTCTTTACCCAGAATCTCAACTGGTTGCTCTACATAGCTCAAATTCTCATCAATTTTCAATGGTTTGTAGTCCACTAAATGAAATGGATCTGCCACATACTTCCTCAACATTGAAATATGGAAAACATTATGAATTGCAAAGATGCAATGTCAAACGATATGCCACAGAACCAATTCTCTCTAGAATTTCAAACGATTCGACGAAATCGGGACTCAACTTCTCCTTCTTTTCAAAATGCAGAACACCCTTCATAGCTGCTACTTTCAAGAGCACTTTAACTACCACATCAAACTCAAGATCTTTCTGTCTCATGTCAGCATAACTTTTCTATCTACTCTATTCTGTATGCATACATGCTCTAATCTTCTAAATAGCCTCATTAGTAGACTGAACTAACTCAGGTCCCATCAATTTCTGTTCACTAACCTCATCAAACCTCAATAATAAAAGATTAATAACACCCAAGAATCCTTTAATTCTTAATAAAGTAAAACAATTAGGTCAAGAATATATCTCAAAATTTTGGGGTATTACAAGATTTCTTAATTTCAGGACAAATTACATTTATTCATATTTTTTATTACTTTTTATTTTAAAAAATTATATTTTGGTGGCACTGCAGATTACCTTTTGATGAATAAGTTACTTAGCAAGAGAAAATCTTTTGCTTTACACCGAATGTATGAAGGGGACCAAGGGTTTCAAGAATCTTTTTCGAAGGAATCTATAGAAGCGGAAGATATGGAAGCTACAATCTTTTCAGCTTGAAGAGTTTCAAAAGTTTCACGATTTGAAGAGAGTGATAACGTTTGAATGCTTGCACTATTTGAAGAATATGTGAAACGACTGCAGAGATTATGTGGAACTTTGATGGTGATAGGTATTATTTTTCAGTTTTTGGGGGGAAAATAGAATTTTGGTAGGTTTTAATTGTGTGTGGGGAGTCTCATTTAATTATAGGGCATTTGTTGTTTATTAAATAATTGTATTTAGGATTCAAGTTTTTCACTTAAGTATGAGCATTTAAGGCATTGTCCAACAATTTTAATTTTTTTTCCATATTTTTTATTTTACTATTTTATCAATTTAAATAAAAATTTACCATTTGTAAATAAACCTTCTATTTTGCTATTCTTCTTGTAAGCCCAAAAAATTATAATAACGTGCTTTTAACTAGTCAATGAAAAAAAAAAGTTGGATTGAGGTAACAACAAGAGAAATTGGGCAACAATGGAAGGAAATTGGGTCTTTGATCCAATCCACCCCTCACCCTCTGAGACATCCTCCACGATCAAGGAGATCTCAATGAGGATAAGGGGCGTGTCCAACACCTCCTCATTCTAATAACGTCATATATTATCAAAGAGTATCAAATAACCAAACTT
>JBBPDI010083368.1:0-13393 GCA_037974545.1 Cucumis variabilis
AACTAAAAGTTTAATACATTACTCAACCAGAATTTTAGTACGTATCAAGTTCACAAAAGAATCAAACAATGATATCATCCCATCTACGAAAACACAATTTGTTTTGTAATCCACATATACCAATGTCGCTTATCCCATTAACCACTATAAAAAGCAATTACTGCATGCTTAACCAGAACTACAATGAATTGCAACAATTTTAAAAAAAGATTAAAAAAAATACGTAGTAAATGTATTAGTCAACTAATACATATAATAAAAGTATATCATATCACTAATATAAAAAAATGATACAAATTATAAAAAAACAGAACCAAACGTAACTAAATAAAAAAAACTATGCAAAGCCCTTTTCGGTAAAAGAGATGAGGAACAAATAAAGAACAAATAGTAGCATTAATTTCAATAAATAATAATATGAGTGATTCACAGAAGAAGAAGAAGGAAAAGATGATGATCAAACTTCATTACCAATTTTGGACACCAAAAATACGTAGGGGGAGGGTGGGTGGATACATACATAATTGAAAAAATAAATTGTTTTCCTCATAAGAGAAAAAATAAAAATGAGGAGAAAAAAAGAGGAAGAAGACAAGGAAAAGACGATAAAAAAAAAAGAAGCAGATGAAGAGGAGAAATCATAAAAAATAACGGAAAAGAAGAGGAGAAGAAAATAAAGAAATGACGAAGAAAAAGAAAAATAAAAGAAAGAAACAGAAGAGGAAGAAAAATCACTAGAAATTTGAAGAAGGGCAATTTTGGAATAATGAAAAGTTTAAAATAAAAAATATCAACCAAAATTAAAAAGTTGCTATATTTGCAAAATTGAAAAGGTTGGTGTTGTTATTGTTAAATTATATTTTTAATGTGTCACCAAATACAATTTCTAAAACAAAAACTAAATAATTTTTTTTCATGGGTATGAAATTCTTGTTTTTTTTTCGTGAACCAATACAAAATGAAAAATGTGCCAATATTTTTTTGCATTTGTGTAAACTTTTGTATGTTGTTCATACAGTAAAGCCTTTACAACAAAAAATTGTATTCAAATTCATTTTTTAGTTAAATTGTACCGTAATCCAAATACACCAAAAATTTGTATTAATTTTTTTTGTTGATTTTGTATAAATATTTTTTTTTTACTTGTAACGTACCGTAATCCAAATACACTTTAACTAAAATATTTTTTTTAGTTAAATTGTACCGTAATCCAAATACACTTTCAAAAGTGAAATTTTATTTTTCATTTGTACACAATAGTTTTCTTTCTTATGTTTTTTACATTAAATCCAATACACAATAAATTGTATAATTTTTTTTTTTATTTTTTGCTTTGTGTAAAATATGTTTTTGAAATTTATACTGTAAATTCAATTCACAAAGAAATTGTATTATTTTTTTTTTCATTTGTCTTTAATTTGTAGTTCAATTTGATCTGTAAATCTAATACATTAAAAAATATGTTCTTTTTTTCTTTCTACAAGGATGTACATAATAGCATTGAAATGAAATGAAATACGATTTTTTTTATTTGTAATGCAATTAAACGATGATGCCAATTATGTCGTACATCAGGATAATGCAAAATAATAATAATAATAATAAAGCAATGGAAACCAAAATAAAAATGAGTCATGTGGTTCAAGTGGACAGAAAATCAGTGGATTGAATATTTGTGGTTTTGTGAAATTAAAATTAACTAAATATTAGTGAGTTAAATATTTAATTAATCATTGATTTGGATTTTGAGTGTTGTTGAATTTAAATTTAATTAAATATTTTTTTATGTCTATTTAATTAAATTAAAGAGTGAAATTTTGTTATAAATTTAATAATTATATGTATACGTGGATATATATATAATTGTTGTGAAAAAATAAAAAAGATAATTATAACAAATATAATTATTAAGAAAAATATATTTTTATTTTGAAAAAGAAGAAAAGTTTGATGTGATTGTATTTATTGAAGAAAGAGAAGGATTAATAGGAGAAAAGAGAGGGATTGAGAGGAAGAAAGAAAAGTTTATTCCCCCACCCACTTAATCCTTGCCCCAAACATGGAAAGGACTCATTTCCTTTCCTTTCATTTTTCCTCCCCCAAACACTCCCTCGAAGTCCATGTGGTTGCTTGTATCTTCGATGTTTAATGAGTTAGAGTTCTCAAAAGCCAAAATTTATGTGAATGAAGCCTACAAACTTGATCAAAACAAGAACGAAGAGAACAGTTTTTGTACAAACAGATTTCCAAGGACAAAGAAGATGAAAATTGTTAAGGATGTAGAAGAAATATAAAATAGGCATCCGTTCTCCAGGGTGAAAATAGCAGCAATGAAATGATTCAGTCGAAAAAGAAAAGAAAAAAATTAAAAGAGCGATCAGAACCTGTTGGGATTCATGATAACATCAAATTGTTATACAGTCCGTTCACACGAGATTTTCGGAAGAAATGTAATTCGTGAAATTGAACTTTGTATATTGATTTGTATAGTGAATACAATCACTAATATTTACTCCTTTGATTCTTTCTCACTAGTACTTAGAGCTTTTTAGTTTTTGGTCTTTAGGATGTTGTCGTTGTAAGTTAATTTGAGCTTCGATCTTCTAGAATTCAAGGAAAGTTTAATCTTCTTAGTCTTCAAAACTTACTGTTATTGGTCTATATCTGTGGATACAAAAATATATCTACAGTAAGAAGAGTTGTTCAGTTGTAAGTTATTAGTAGAGTGTACACACAGTTGACGATATTGATTAATGTGGTTAATGAGTTTAGTTAATTAATCTCAGATCGTTGTAGCTTCTGATCTGTAGGTCTATTAGGCCCTCTTCCTAGGGTAATGACATGTGTAGTTCCCTCAAAGAAAAATCAGTTAAGGCTTCGGAGATGCTAAGAAGAGTTGTAATTTGAAATATTTAAATTTACTTTAAGAATTAATATAATGTATAGTGATACATTATAATATAAAGTTTATCATACTTTATAAATTTAATTTTGGATATGATTCAAAATTAATTTATGAGAGAAAAAATATTTGAATGAGTTCAAATATTAATTTAATGTGAATTTAATTCATATTAAAATTATTGGTTATGAGAGAAATTTATATTTGAATATGATTTAAATTTAACTTAAGTTAAATATAAGATATTTAATTTAGTTGTTAACTAATTGAATAATTAATTAATAGTTTAATTTGAGGAGCATTTTTAAAAATAGAGAAATAAATAAAAAGATTTACAAGCTATAGCAAAATTTTGGATTCTATCAATGATAGTGTTCTATCACTATAACATATCAATGACTATTTGTGATAGAATTTGCTATAGGCTGTAAATATTTTGTAAAAATTGTTATTTTTGAAAATTTTCCTTAATTTAATATTATTTAATTAAATTAATATAAGATTATAAGATATTGGAGAGATTCATTAATTAGGATTTAAATACAAAATTAATTAAATATAATTTCATTAATTATTAACTAATTGATTAATTGTTAATTAATTAGTTGGTTTGAAATTGGAAAATTTTTAAAAATAATAGATTTTACAAAATATTTACAACCTATAGCAAATTCTATCACTGATAGTCATTGATATTCTATAGTGATAGAAGATTATCAGTGATTGAATCCAAAATTTTGATATAACTTGTAAATATTTTAATTTATTTTGCTATTTTAAAAAATGTCACTTTGAAATTTTTATTAATTTAATATTTTTTAAATTAATAGAATCTCATGATTCTCTCCTACTTCAAAAAGGAAAAAAAGTTATACATATCTAGAATAAAACAGTTTTTTCCAACAATTCAATGAACCAAAAAATAGAACTGATGATTTTGATTTTCTACAAAAGAGTTTCTTTAAAAAATCTCTAAACTTTTTCTCATCCCAAAGGATAGAAATATCTATGACGGGTGATGTCCCAATTTGGAGATTTATTTTATAGATTCAGAGATGTCAAACAAGTTAATTTTTCTTTCTCTAATTAATCTATAATTAGAAAACATGCTTAGCCTTTAAGTCTTCGTAAGAAAACTAATTTTTTAATTATTTTTGCTAATGTACTGATATTTTGAAATTCTTAAATTAAATTGATGAATGGTTCTGTAAAATTTTCCTCTGTCGTAGGACTTTTATTCCTTCAACAACAACCTTCTTTCCTCCAAATCTATTTGGAAACTTAGCACAAATGATAGGTTTGACACTTCATTAGTTAAAAAGGCTTTCCTCTTGAACACTTCGAATGAAACATTTGGAATAAGTCCAGCCACTTACAAAACTATCTGGAAATCCGATATATAAAAAATATGTAAGTTTTTCATTTGGACTTCAATTCATGAATATATAAACACTGCCGACAAGCTATAAAAGAGGCTTACCACCTAGAATATCAGCTCAAATTGGTGTGTTCTGTGCAAAAATCATTAGGAAGACTTGGATCACCTTTTCATTCACTACTCTTTCACTAAAAGGCTGTGCTGAATTGGAATCACAACTTCTCCAATATGGCTGCTCTCTGCAAAGATTTGTGCAGTACATTACTTTCAATACCATTGTTGTGGCTTTTTGGTTTATCTGGATTGAGAGAAACAACAAAATATTCAAGGGGACTGAAAAAAGCAATGTCGCGATATGGGACAACATTCAAGCTACCACGTGCTTTTGAACTAGTAGATCAAAGTTCTTTAAAAAAAACTATAGTGCTAGTTTGTCGTTTTAAATATCAATGCTTTTGTCTAACTCTATGTAGACTTATCTCTAGTCCTTTTCTCCCGACTTTCTCTGTACTTGTTCTGATATATTAATGAAGCAGGAGTGATGAAGATGCTATGAGAGTATCCATCTAGTGGAGATATCTAGGTGTACCCAAGATCCATCATATCTTTTTCGAAAAAAATATTTCTCTAATAATCAGCTAAATTTAGAATTTCTTTCTCTTCTTTTTCTAATATAATTTTTGTAAATTTTGCCGATTATGAATGAGATACAATAGTTTCTCACCGAAATAATAATACAATAAAATAATTAATAATTAAGCAAAACCACAGATTCCATAGACGCATAAGCTTCCTTTACCGCATTCAATATTGCAGCCTCCACAATGCTTCCTTTTGAACAATGGATTCACACACTTCCCTTTGCAGCATATCTTTGAGTACTTACATTTCTTCCCACACCTTCCACAGTTGTTTCTATCTCTCTCAACATTTACACACTTTTTCTTGCAACAATCAGGCCCTGCACTGCCCTTCCTTCTGCACACTCTAGGGTATTTGTTGCACGTCAATAATCCCTTCTGCAAAGATTGGAAGGGGAAGAGAAGACGGCGGGCTAAACCCAACGGAGAATCTTCGTCTTCAATCAGAGCAAGATGGTTGGATTCTTCGTCATCCGACAAATTAGTAGTAAACTCTTTGCTGTTTTCTTCAACTTCAGCTGCATCTGATGCATAATGAGAGAATATAATTGCCAAAACTAGAAAAAGGAATAGCTTTGAGATCTTCATTTTATGTAAAATTCAAAGAGCTAGATGGCTAAAGAATATAAAAGAGAAAGTTGGAGTTCAAATTTCTTGAGGATGGAGAAAATGGATGCCTGCAAGAAGATATTTATAGGGTGGAGCTATTTGAAACAATAGTTGACTGGTCTAAATCAGCAACTACAAGATAATTAAAACGAGTAAGGCATTTGACTTAAGTATTAAATTCCAAATTAAGCCAAGAAAATCACGTACATGTAGATTAGAAATAAGATATGCATTATACTTTAGGATTTAGAGAGAGGTTGGTGAAGATCCACATTGATATTCCAAATCTTCTCTCTTTTTGAAGCCACATTATACATTTGATTGAAAAATATTGGGGGCACCTTTGCATCTCTCTTTTAGCTTAAATATTCAAGCACATTTTATTTCACATTTAAAATTTTTCTTCTTTCTTTTCCTTGAACATGTTCAAAATTTTTCATTGAGGTGGATTGAAAAAGATAATGTTGCTTTTGTGTGGGTTTGGGGGTCGGTTGGTGCTCAATTGTGTCGTGTTGAGATGATCGGGTACTTCTCCTGATCTCAATTCCCCTTCTATGACTTGTTAAAAAAAAAAAGCTACACCAAACATATTGTTCGAACCATTTAACAAGTTTTTCTATAAATATAAGAATAGTTGTAAGTATATACAAGAATCAAACTAATAGAAGATTATTTTTTTAAGAGAAAATGAGTCATTCCATCTAAGCCATGGCTTAGAATGGGGGCGAATTCTATTATCGAAAAGAGTGGTTACAAGGTTAGAATAGGCTAAAGGGTAGCTGAACAGGAACCTAGACTATCAGAGCTCTAAAGTTAAGAGAAATAGTCGCAGAATCGTACTGTTTACAAGAGTTATGACGCGTAGACCAAATACCAATTGAGAAACACACATTTTCCCAAAGGTTAACATTTGAGTTATATTTATCGGAGAAAGTTCTGTTGTTTCTTTCTGTCCAAACCATCCACAAAAGACTGGCAATGGCGTTGAATTTAATTATGTTTCTTCGGCGATTTTGCTTCAACTTCTTGATGGTGTTGCCAGGAGTGGCATAGTAGCTGATCTTCGAAGATTCTCCAATCTCTGCCAATATTTTCTTCTAGAGGGCTTACTGTTCTGCATTCAAACAGGAGGTAATCAATAGTTTCGCTTCTATCCATACATAAAATACATCTATTTGGGTTTAGGCACGTTGAAGGGCATTTACTTTGTATGATATCCAAAGTATTTATTTTCCTATGGAAAACAGACCAGAGGAAGAACTTTCTTTTTTTAGAAACTATCAAAGACCAAATTATTTCAAAGATTTTGAGGAGGTCTTGGTCAAGAAGGTGATCATTGGTGCCTTGTAAAGCCTTTTTTGTAGATGTTGTGGTATAGACTTTGTTGGTATCCAGAAGCCAGATTGGTTTATTAAGGTTACTTGATTGGTTTGGAACTCTAAAAGAAGGAATTAAGCTGTTCCAAACGGTTGTTTCTTTATCATTCAGGGGGCGTCTGGGCTTGATATTCCAAGCATTCGAGTTCGAATCCCATACTTCCTTTAGTGTATCCTCTTTCGAATTGTATAGAGCATATAGTATAGGAAAAGATCTAGCTAGTGGGCTTTTTTCGTTCCAATTTCCATGCCAAAAAGACAATCCTTCCCCATTGTTGATATGCCATTTGAAATTGCTGATAACCATGATTTGTGCTTGATGATGGATATCCAAGGCGCCCTTGCACTTCCAAATTTGCTTAATGAGGGAAAATCTCCAATGAAATTTGAACTATATTTAGCCTTAATTATCTTACTCCAAAGAACATTTGGATCTTTTGCAAAGTGCCAAAGCCACTTACAAAGAAGTGCAGTATTAGTAAGTACAATTTTTTATATCCTTAGTCCCCTTATTCTCCTTTAGTCTAGTCACAATATTCCAATTGACAAGGTGGGAGGTGTGATTTGTTGTTGTGTTTCTGTTTGTGCGCCACAAGAAATTCCTCCACAATTTTTCAATTTTTTTATAAATGGACTTTGGGGCTTTGAAAACTGAGAGTTGGTATGTTGTTTAGAGTAGCTTGAATGCGTGTGTATGTTCTTCCTTTTGAGAGCTGAGAATATTTCCAATCATTCAACTTTTTTTTGATTTTTTGAATTATGTTATCCCAAAAACTCCTAGTGTTCGGATTGCCACCTAACGGGATTCCAAGATACATCATTGGGAGAGAGTGTGCGGGAATTTGCAGAAGATTTTCTACATCTCGACAACGTCCGTCTGTGATATTGATCGGACTTAGACTGGATTTGCTATGATTTACCCATAGGCCAGAGGCTTTTTCAAAAAGTTTGAGAGCGAAACTTAAATTTGAAATGGTCGTGTTGTTGTCTTCTATGAAAATCAAGATGTTATATGCATAAATGATGTGGTTTATACTACAACTGTCACTGAAAACCACTCCTTCAATGGCCTTAATGGAATTTAAATGATTTAGAATGACACTCAGATAGTCCATTGCCAGAACGAATATGAAGGGAGAAAGTGGGTCTCTTTGTCTTATACCTCTTTTAGGCAGAATTTTACCCTTTGGATTTCCATTTGTAATTATTCAGTATTGCACTCCTGTGATACAAGCTTTTATCCAAAGTTTCCATCTACGAGCGAAGTTCTTCTTTCTTAGCATGAAATCAATGAATTTCCAATTGATTGTGTCAAATGCTTTTTCCAGGACTATTTTGATGACAAACCCATATTTTTTGCTAACTTTCCAGAAGTCCACTGTTTCATTTGCTGTTAGGATAGCATCTGTGATTTGTCTATTTTTCACAAAAGCGAATTGATTTTCCGTGACCAAATTTGGCAAGAATTTCTTGAGCCTGTTAGCTAGAGTTTTAGCTATTATCTTGTAGAGAGATATAGTGAGGCTGATAGGTCTGAAGTCTGCTGGCTTAGAATAGTCTATTTTCTTTGCTATCAGAGCTATGTGAGTCATATTGATGTTTTTGCTGATAACCCTGTTTGAGTGGAAGTTCCAGAAGAACAACATAATATCATTCTTTAGTAAGGACCAACAATTTTTGTAGAACTCTATAAGAAAACCATCTGGACCTGGGGATTTATTGTTCTTGAAAGACATAATGGTATTTTTGATCTCCAACTCCTCGAAGTGATCACAAAGAGAGTTGTGTGATTGAACTGCTAACGAATTCCAGTTTAAGTTTTCAATCAGCAACTCCGGAGTATTGTTAGAGCTATAAATTTTTCTGAAATGCTTCAGGATAGTTTTGTCAATCATGTGAGCTAAGTTGTGAATAACTCCTTTATCATCAGTTATCTCACTTATAACACTCTTTCTTTGCCTTAGCGAGCACGCTTTATAAAAGAAGGCAGTATTTTCGTCACCATCTTTTATCCAAATGTTTTTGGCTCTTTGATTCCAGTATCTAGCTTCTTTAAAGTCCATCTCTCCAATTTCGGACTTAATGACAATTCTTCTGAGGCTATCAATGTGGTCAATGTTGTTAGATAATTCTTTCTTATCAATAGCTTCAAGTTCGTTGAGAAGCTCTTTTTTTCTCTTGCGACTTTGACAATTCGTTTCGAACTGCCATTTATCGATTATTGTCGATAGCTTTTTTAGTCTTTCCATAAAAGTATACCCATGGTGAATTTGACTATAATTGGACTGATTCTGAATGAGAGTATTTTCCCACCAGCTTTGAAAGTTGATCTTGAAATTTGCATGCTTCAAAGAATCCAAATTTAGCTTAAAAGGAGCTGGACCCCATTGGATTTGCTTAGATTCCAGAATGATAGGATAGTGGTCCGAGAGAGTTCTTGTAAGGGTTCTGGAATAGTGATGCTTAAAAGCCAACTCCCAATCTTTTGAATACAGGAAGCGGTCTAGCCTAGAGCAAGTAGGCCTTTCGCGGAGATTAGACCAGGTAAACTTGTTGTTGTTGAGAGGGGAGTCCAATAATTCGTGCCTATTTATGAAGTTGTTGAACCTGTCAATGCAAAAGTTTCCTCTATTTATGGAGGTGGTTTCACTACTGTATCTGAAAATGTTGAAGTCCCCACCAATTAGCCAATTGTTTCCACATAAAAACGCTAGTTGATCTAACCCTTTCTATAATCTAATTCTATCTCTTTTTCTTGAGGGGCCGTAGATTACTGCTAGCCACCAGTTGGGACCAATTGCTGATTGGAAATTAATAGAAAGAGTGTGGTTATGTATGAGTGTTGATGCACTTAAATTGGGTTTCATCCCACATAACTAGAATACCTCCAGAACTACCCTCCGAATCTTTCCAAGCCCAATTTATACCTTTTTTTACTCCAAATGGATTTAACGAGATGAGGATTAGGAGCTTGACGCTTAGTTTCAGTAATGATAACAATAAACGGATCATAGTTTGCAATGATAGATTTAATTTGAGCTCGTTTTTTGGGGGAGCCTAAACCCCTTACATTCCAAGCAAGGCATTTCATTTAAGATCTGGAGGCCCCGTATACAATCTATCACTTTTTATTTTACCTGGGACTGAGGTCTCTAAATCCTCTTCAGAATCAGTATTGAGGTCTTGCGAATCTAGTGAAAGCTTCAGTTTATTCTCCTTAAGCCAAACTCTTAGGCTTTTTTCGATGAAAATACCCCTTTCTGTTTTTTAGTCGTTTTTCTTGTTTGCTTTGACAGTTTTTGGGAGTTTTGATCTGATCAGCTTTGGATTATTTGAGTTTTTCGACTGTTGAGCAATTCTGGAAGGAGGAGTTTCCATGACAATGTTTGCTGTAGGAGAAATACTAATCTTTTCAGATTCGGAGCTTGAGGAGATGTCAGCAAACTTTAACTTTTCTTTATTAAAGTCTACAATTAATTCTCTTTCGTTTTCAATATTTTTGTTGTAAGTCAACTTAGAGGACAGAACGGCTTTTCCTTTCTGTATCACTATTGAAGATTTGAGTTGTTGATCTTGTGGACCCCTTCTTTACAAATTATTGCTATAGATTCAAGTTATTAGTCCCAAAAATGTACTACTCATACTAATTTAGGTATATATTATTTATGGGGAGAAATTAAAATAGGTTAATTATTAATTACTTGACTTTATTTGGAGCATAATAGCACTAATAGTTGCATTAATGGAGTTGTTATCATAGAGAAAAAGAAGCAAAGCAAAGTACTAAGCTTTTTGATTGACCTTTTAATTTAATAATGTTTGAATTTTTTTAGTATGGAGAAACGTGTGTAGTGTCGCTAAATAGCAGAAAGCATCAAAACAAGACAACATCATTTAACATTTGATTTCAATTAGTAATGTTGGTGAAATGTTTCATAAGGTGACATGTGTCATACCATGTGTGCCACGTTTCAACTCAATGAACACTTTATGATTTTTATTTTAATTATTATGACCTTTGTAAGTGTGGCTATATTTATTATATTGCCCAATGTTTGTGCAGTGCGATGGTGTGATGCTGGCAAAGTTTGAAGCAAATCAAAATAAGAGAATTGAGGAGATTCATATGGTCATAAAGTTGTTAATTTTAAGGAAAATTGCGGTCCAGAATTGAATTGATGTGTGTGTGTGTTTTCTTTGTAATTTTAAATTAATATATTAAGTTAACCTTATGCATCAATGGTTGAAAGGAAACCCAACTGATCTACCTATGAAATAAGACCAATGCATAGTGATCTCCTTTGATGGTGAGAATTTGTGACCATATATACATTTTAGTACTTCAAACAAGGTAGGAGACTTGAAAGTAAACACATACTTCTCAATTGAGTACGTATTAATTTAACTTTTAATCAAAATTAGGTTATTTTTCATTAACGATTAATATTGACAAGAATCATTTATCTAGTGTCTTCTATCTTTTAATCATACTAGATCATCCACGTGAATGATATACTTTAATTTGGTTTCATCAATTGGTTGAGATTTTTATTGTTCGTTATTAACTACCACATATATTATTTTTAGATAAATTTTTGGATTGATTGATGATTTAAGATGATATTAAAGAAGGTGGTTTAGAAGGTTCTAAGTTTGAATTAATACAATGTTATTTTTTCTTTGATTAATATTAATTTTTAGACATTAATTGTTGGGTCAATCACTAAAATTTTTTTGGTTATAACATACAAATTCTTGCAAAAAAAATTATCTGATCTCTCCAAGTGCCATCAACATTGTCTCAAATAATGTTAGAATTGTTTCTATAAGGTCCTCTACAGTAATTACCTGATTTGTGAAAAAAAAATGTCTTGTTTACTAAGGTTAATTTCTTCTTTCTTAGGTAAAAAAGAGTTTCAATTCATGGTCAAAATCTTCAAATACAAAACAAGAGTTGGATATTTTTTTCAACTTAGCTTAGATTTTAAAAATATTAGTAAAAATAGGTAACAAAGTAAAAAATTAGAAATTTTTTCAAAAATAACAAACTTTAGAATCTATAGTAAATTCTATTATGACAGTTATTTATATATTATATAAATAAAAAATTATCATTATAGAATTTAAAATTTTGATGTAACTTGTAAATATTTTAATTTATTTATTATTTTTAAAAATATCCTAAAAAATTATTAGATGGGATGAAAGGTAACTGTGATGATATATTGATTTTAAAAAATTAAAAACAAAAATTTAAATAGTTACTAAATTAACATATTTTAATTATTTTTGCAACCTGTTTTTCAAAAATTCATTCGAATTTGAACATAAAAAAGATCAATAGCAATTAAGGATATTTTTCCAAACGTGATTAGAAGGCTTTCCACCACTTTTGAAAGTACAGGTAATTTCATTCTATTAATTGTGTTTCGAAAACAATCTCAAATTGTTATTATTATTAAACAGGAAAAGAGAGAAGTAAGGATTTGTTTACTATTTAATTTCAATAATATTGGAGTTTCTTCCACGTCTCTCTTTGTTACTGACTTCGAATTTAAAACGATCCCCAACTGCTTTCCTCTCTTTTTTGAAATTTTAAACACTTTCTACTAAATAATATATATATATATATATATATATATTCATATTGGTTTTCTTTTCTTCTTTTGTTAAGGAAAACTATCTAACTATTTCTCTCGGTTAAATCATCTTATTTTTATCAATTATAATTAATTATACTCGATGGTACGATTAATTTTAATTTTTCATATAAATAACTATTATTTATGCAAAACCAAATAATTAATATTATATTCCATCAAGAATTTGAATTCTTGATTAAATATACAGCATATATATATACATATAACTAACGTTAAGAGAGTGTTCACCTAGTGAAGACAATCTAGTTTGTCTACTAACCTATAGTATCTTTTAAAAAAAAAAAATTGATCTGTATAACAAAAGGTGTAGTAATGTATTTTCAAATATCAAATATTTCTAAAGATGTAGTTATTTTTTCTAATACAGAAGTCCATCAGATAATACAATATTCAAATCATAAGAAATAATTAATCTTTTCATATATATTTCACAAGATAGGTCACACAACTACTTAAACCATTGATCTTGAAACTTTTCCTAGTTTAATAAAATAAAATTTAAGAAACAAAAAAATAATGGCATGTGGCAAACCTTAGTATGTATTGACCTCTGCCTCTTGTTACTAGGAATGCATGCACAAACCCTAACACATTATATTGACCCTAAATCCATAGTAATTAATAATTCTATTCATAGTAATTAATAATTCTAAACAGATTAATGATAAATTTCTAAACGTAGCCATGCAAAGGACTTAGCTTAATTAATTTACCTTGATTAATTAAGCATAGTCACACATCCCAAACGCACAATAGTTTCCTTTACTACACTCGTTGTTGCAACCTCCACAATGCTTCTTATTAAACATGGGATTCACACACCT
>JBBPDI010083393.1:0-13389 GCA_037974545.1 Cucumis variabilis
CCAAATAACCCGAAAATATGGGTTGGGTTGAGAATGTGTCCCAACCCAACCCAACCCAACCCGTTTTCACCCCTACCTGTATTAAAAATTTGTAGAAGTCCTAATCATTGAGGAGAGAATGAAGATGCAAATTAGCATAGCTAAGGTGGGTGTGAGAAAAAGAAAAAGGAAAAGAAAATCTAAAATAGGAAAAAGCATAGATTTTTGATGATATGTTTTGGCCTAGTTTTCTAGATGGGCAAAAACATAAAAAAATAGTATTTTTATGGCATGTTTTGGCCATCAAGAAATTGTTTTCTTCATGGACTTTTTAGTTTATTTGATGGACAAAAAACATCAAAGTCTCCTTTCTTGATGGCCAATACCATCAATAAATCAAGAAAGGGTTTTTTATGACATGTTTTGACCATCAAGAAAAATAAGCTAGTTTTCTTGATAAGTCGGGCTTTCTTGATGTTTGCTTACTTGATGGACAAAGACTATCAACGTAGACATTTTTTGACGTGCTTTACACATCAAAGAAGGTCAAATTTGTAGTAGTGTCAGTACATCTTTATATAGATTTTATATCCACGTAAGCACTTAAATATATACTATTTTCATTCACAAATTTCTTTAATATATCTATACATTGAATTCAATATTTTATCAATATTTTTATTAGTATGGCAAGATACTCTTGACATTGACATTTAAAACTTCAATATGAATTTTGAAGATAAATAGGAACAAAAATCGAAGTTGCTTAGAACTAAGGATTAAATATCAATATCGATATTGATATCGAGATTTCAATGTTTATATTGATAAAATATGTATAAATAAATATTTCTGTAAGTCACAAAATTTATTTAGATAAAAAGTGGAGTTGTTTTTACTCCCAAAGTAAGTAATGCAAATTATCATTAGTATTGTTATTCCTTTCCACAAATATTATGTTAAAAAAAATTATAGTATTTCTATTCATATTGAAATATTTATGGATATTTAATATCTATATTCAACCGTTTGATTATAAAATATATAAACGAAGATATCCACGTGTCAGACATATATATTTTCATTTGTTTTAATTTAGGGCACAAATGTCACAACAATATATTAAAAGAATTATAATTGTTAAGTTACAAAAATTGCCCTTTAATTTTGTAGTCTGTTATAAAAAATATTCACAAACTTTCAAAAGTTTCAAATATATCCTTAAACTTTAAACAAGGGTTTAAAAATACCCTTACCGTTAATATTAAATGAAAATCGTTAAAATTTTATTTCAAAAATACCTCTAAACTATTAAAAAGTTTCATACATACCATTGAACTTAAAAAAAGTTAAATAAAACCCAAAATCTTAAGCTCCATAAAATTTAAATTTATTTGACTATTGGATTATAATGGTAAATCATAAACACAATCAATCTCAATAGTTATTGTTGTAATTAATATACAATTCCTGTAAGTCGATATATAAATCTATCATTAGTGTAAGAACTTTTTTATTTAACTAGTTTTGGTTTTAGTATATTTTATGAGGAAAATTTTTTATTTTGGAGATTTTGTAATTTTATGTTTTAATCAAGATTTAAAATATTGATGTTGATGAATAAATCAAAGTTTTAATTTTACAAAATGTTTTATTTCATTGGACAATTTTGGAAGAATTATAAAAACAAAAAGTTCATAAAATAAATTATAATTACTAAATATATAAATTATTATTTTCAAATAAGTAATGATGTCTATTATTCATATAAGCATTTTCAAATATAGCAAATGAAATTGAAATATTTACAAACTATGGCAAAATTATCAAATTCTCTAAGCTCATCTGAATTTTTTTGCTATGTTTTATAAATAGTTTCAATTTTTTGTTATTTATGATAATTTCTCTTATTTATATTACCGTTAATTTTGTTTATTTTGTGTGATTCCGTGTATTTTTCTATAATGTAATAGAAATATTGATTCCCTCCTTTTATCAATATCAAATCTATAGAAATATGAAAATATTAGTAGAAATATCAACATCTCGATATAAATTTAAAACTATGAGTTTAACTTAAAATCTTAGTTTTATTTTGGGCATTAAGAAATTTGATGTAAAAATTGGTTTAATGATAGTATTTTTTTAACGGAGGTTTAATTTAAATATTATAAATGAAAAAAATAGTTAGAGATTTATTGTACTTGTAAAAATATTTATTATAATATTGTAGTTTTTAATAATTATATTTTAAAAGTATTTTATTTTCTCTCTCCTTTGTCTTGACATTGCATTCTCTCTCCAATTTGGTTATTTTGTAAATTTATAATTGTATAAAATTTTATGTAAATTTATAATTGCATGAAAATTTATAGTTGTGTTTTTTAATTATTAAAAATATGATGTATTTTTTTAATTATTAATAATGACATGTAATAAAAAAATAAATGTAAATTAAAATATTTTTTAATAAACAAATTACATTAATTTAATAGATAAAATAAATATTTAGTTATTTAAATATTGTAGTTGGAGATTTATTGTATATATTTAAATAGGTCGAGTATTGAAGACCCGACCAATATTAAAAAAAATAGATTAAAAAAATCGATGTCTAGTGTTCAAAACCAGACATAAGCCCCAACAAATAATAATATCTTCTTCCTCTTCCGATCTCTCTCTCCTTTCTGAATAATAAAATAATAAAAAATTTCTTTTACCTGAAAATAAATTAAATCAATCCTTCATTTTTCTTTTACTTGCATATTTGAGATGGAAAATAAAGAATAAAATAATAAATAAATTTTCAATATTTTCGAAATAGATTTGAAAACTTTCTCTTTTGGTAAAGATTAAAATAATAAATTTTTTAATACTTTAATTTCTCTTATAGTAAAGATTAAAAAGAGAAAGTGAAAAATGAAATATAAAATAATAAATATGTTAAGAAAAATAATTCTAAATAATAAATATATATTTTTTTATATAGTTATACTTGGTTGGATTAATATAAATAAAAAGAAGAGAAGAATCATCATTAATTTGAGGAAAAAGTATAGTCGTTATTCAATTTGTAAGTTTATTTTCATTTAATATTTATCTATAATGTTATGATAATAAAATTATTAATTAGAAGCATATTATTAGTAGATCTATGAGTTTTCATTTTGATATTAAAATTATTTTAAATGCATATTACGACATTATTTAGGGTTTTACATGTTAGTAGTGGATCTATGATTTTATTGTTATGATATTAAGTTATAAATGTATTAAATGTATTAAATCTATCATATTTTGGGTCCGTATATTAAAAACAAATAAATGTGAGAAGGAGATCCTAATATTAAGTCAAGTTTTAAAATTAGATACATATAACTATAAAAAAAATCCTAAAGATGAGACTTTTAAAATTGAAGATAAATTAAATCTTTATGCAAAGCATCGAAGCGAGATGTTCGTAAAATTGCTGATTCGTTTATACGTCTTCATATATGGGCTATGGGAACGATCGCCCACAACTCCACAGCTTAGACATGCAAACAATCATCTACTACCTGGCTCATCAACTTACACAATCAAATTTCTTAATTGTAATTTTTTTATTATAATAATTTGTTATAAATTTTAATTGTGGCCTTTTGAAGCGGAATCGAAAACGTATCAAATTTCTTAATGCGTTGGCATAAGGATTTTCCCTCAAAGTCCTTTCCATGACATTGGAGAAACTGTTTCCCAACGTTGCGTCTGGACATCATTATCCGACGTGAGGAGGTGACATCGAGCTTACTCCATTTTCGACGTAATCTTCACGTTGACATCAAAGATGTTGGGGATAATACATGCTCGACGTCGTTCCTTTAGCGCGTCAGCCAAAGTTCTCTCAACATTTTACTTCTAACATTCTAGCTGACGAGGTTATTTTTAATGTCAAGAGAACTTTTGTCAATGTTTTTTTTTTTAATTTTTTTCTGATGCACGACTGCATCAACAATACCCATATTATCCTTGTAATGATATTAAGATTAAGGGGCCTATCTATCATCTTCATACATGGATGTCGGTCAACGAGTCTGTCTATCCTTATAGTGATATTATGATTCAGGTGTTTCCATGAGTATCGAACCCGCTCTGATACCAATTGAAAATAAATATTGTGAATATAAACTGTAGCTATACGTTATGCGATTGACTACAGGTTTAGCTAAAGGGCAAATAGAAATAAATTGCACAACACGTTGTTAACCCAGTTCGACAAATATGCCTACGTCTGGGGAGCCTCTTTGCTCAGATCAGGAATCTTATTCATCAAAAGTAGCATATTTCTCCAGTTACATAAAATAGTTATAACAAAAACTAAAATAACTTCAGGCTGCCCCTGAATATAACCAGAATCTCGTTGACGACAACTTCAGGCTCTCCCTGAATCTGTGAGTAGACAACTTCAGGCTCCCCCTGAATCTGTGAGTTGATCCCTCAACTCAATGCTCTTCATGAATATTCCTTTTCTTCTCAAAGAATGCTCCTTTTCATGGAATCTCCATATTCCATAAAATTATATATCCATCAATAAAATGATCACCTTTTTCACACTTCCACGATTCGCTGGACGTTTCAATATTTTTTAATCCACAAATTAATCTTCTTCGTCACTCTCAACCAACGTCAAGATATGGATATATATCTTCTCCATGAATCTTTTCTCAACAAAATCATAGATTCCTTTTTTAAAGGAAATAACCTTAACCAACAAATCTCTACATATTAGGACTACTTGGAGATTTAAAAAGATTGAGAAAAAGAATAATTATTTGACAAAAATAATATCTCAACATACTCTTTGATACACCTGAAACATCTTGATACACATTATAATACTCCTCGTTACACTTAATTCTTCTTGATAGACTTGATACCCTTTAGGCTTTGATAGTTTTATACACTTAAAGAGACTTCACTTATAAGTTTGTTATACCGCTAATAAACTTATTATGTTTTATTGGTACACTCAAGAAATTTGATACGTTTGATGTACATGATTGATTTGATTGATTAAATACACATGATATGCTTAACTGCAAATACACTTATTATTCTTCACTTATACATTTGATTGATTAAATACACTTGATGTGCTTGAATTCCTACTTATACACTTGATATACTATTGGTATACACTTGTAACTTTGATTCATATACTTTATAATGATTCACTTTACTGATATGCTTTAACAATATATTGTTGATATACTTGATAATGATACACTGAGTTACATCATTTATACACTTAATAATACTCTAATGAATTGCATAAAATTTGAAAAAACGAAAACCACGTAGTAAGTATATTAACCAACCAATACATATAATATACGTATATCACAACACTGATATACAAAATTGAAACAAAGTAAAACCAAAATAAAATTGATGTAAAAAAATAAAACAAAATCATTTGGAATCAGATTCAACTCAAAATACACATCAAAGAAAGTAAAAAAAAATCACAAATGAAGTTAAATTACTCTGATCAACAACCATTATATTTCATATTGCAATTATTGTACTATTGATATTCTAAAATCAAGATTAAGACAGAAAGAATAAATAATTTTTCTAGTATAAGAACCGACAAATAATTGGAGCCTTAAAAACTGAGAGAATAAATAAATAATGAGTAGGACATTAAAAAGAGGAAGATAAATAAGTTATTGAAGGGTAGCTTAGGAATAATAACAAATTTAAGATAGAGAGTATTTTATAAATGAAAATTTTGCCATATTTACAAAATTCTAAAACAATGTACTATATTTGCTATATTATATTTTCAAAATACTATCCTATTCAATTTACCAAAATACAAGTACAAATTAGCAACTAACCTTTTTTTGCATAAAATATTGTGTTTTACATAGGAACCTATAAAATTAAAATTAAGATGGGTGGGTGGGTGAAGGGCCTTTAGGGAAATATTGTGTGAACTCTCCCCTACACTTCACCATGCAGTAGCTTGGCACCAAATAAAGCCAATGGGCTATGGCTTTTGCTATGTTCTCTTGTAAGAATCCACGTCCTTTCTTTGTTCAACTGACTCATAAAAAATCCATTTCCCATAAATTTCCATATGGGAATTGCCAACCCCTCTTTATATGTACATAGCATCATCCTATATCTAACATCATCATCCTACTCAATTGTTTATCACACAAATATATTATACTCTCTAGAGAAAAAAAAAATGGCTTCTTCGTTTATGATCTTTATTGGCTCTTTTGTTTTTACGATCTCTTTTGCTAATGCTTGTGATCGGTGCATCCATCAATCTAAAGCTGCTTATTACTACAGTGATGATCCTATTCAAAGGAAAACATTTCATATTTTTTGTTTTAGGTGTTCTTTTTAATAATATTTTTATTATGTTAAAGTGATTTTTAATGGTATGGGTTTTAATTATATATATATAGATGGGGCATGTGGCTATGGTTCGTTGGCAAATGAATCTTTCCATGGATGCATTGCTGGTGCAGTGCCTTCGCTGTACAAACAAGGAGCTGGTTGTGGTGCTTGCTTTCAAGTATACACATATTCTTCTAATCTCTTATAAACTTTGTTTCATTATGGCCATCTCATTTTTTATTTTCGAAAATTACTCTGGTTTTACACAATTTGTTTATTAGATGATTTTCACAGTAAACTTATTAATTTTCAACAAATTTAAGCCTTCAAATTTTAGCTTCGATTGAAATCTTAAAATGTAGTGAAAAATAAATACAAACGCATAGATGAAAATAGTATTTATAGGTTTAATTTTTATTTTAAAAATAAAATAATTACAAGACGTTACTTTTAGCTTTCTCCAATTTATTATTATTAATATTATTTTATGTTTCAGGTAAGGTGCAAGAACAATAAGTTGTGCAGTCCAATAGGAGCTAAAATAGTTTTGACAGATCAAAATTATGATAATCGAACTGATTTTTTTATGAGTAGAATAACTTTCTCAGGAATGGCTCGATGGCTCGATGGGACGTGGCTCAACATCTTTTGAAGCTAGGAATGGTTGATATGGGATACAAGAGTTAAAGAGTCTTTCTACTTCATAACCACAGTTAGAATCTCATATTGGAAAGATGAGAATGTAACTCAATTGTTTTTCTAATATGTCTAACTTATTACTCATCTTATTATCAATTAGTTCTTATAAAATAACGGTGGACTTGATATGCTCTTATAACCACTCCATATTGAAGCCCAAACATTGTCTAATTGGAAAAACGTCGATAAAGGATAGTGAACCTAAAAGATGCATTGTTTTGGCCTTTGGGAGGGTAAGTTGAGATCAATCTCACTTAGGAAAGATGAGGAAGATATATTATTTCAAACAACATTTAAAACCTTTTTTTTTTTTGTGCATACGACAACGGTCGGGTGGAGGGTAGAAACTGGCCTCTAGGGAAATCGTGTCTAAACTCATTTTGGTATTTTAAAACGAAATTGACAAGGCCATGAAGTTAGATGATGCATAGGTATCTGTTGAGTTTTTGTTTGTCAAATAAATAATTCTTTTTCACCCTATTTTTTAAATCTCCAAATTTTTCTAATATATAGGGAGTTTTGGTTAAAGTTGTTTCCTTCTAATAAGGAATCTGTGATCTTGTTGAGAGAGATTTTTAGAGAAGATATATATGGGCAAGGTGATGACGCTTGAGGTTGACGAAGAAAATTAATCCGTAGTTCAAGAAGTATTGAAGCATCCTAGCAAACTGTGAAAGCTTGAAAAAGGTGATCATTTTATTGATGATGATTTAATTTTGTTGAATATGGAGATTTCTTGGAAAGTAGCATTCTTTGAGAAGAGAAGAAATTTTCATGAAGGGCATTGAGTTGAGGGATCAACTCACAGATTCAGGGGAGCCTGAATTTGTCTTCAACAAGATTCTGGTTATATTCATGGGAGTCTAAAGTTGTCTACTCACAGATTCAGGGGGAGCCTGAAGTTGTAATCAACAAGATTCTGGTTGTATTTAGGAGGAGCTTGAAGTTATTTTAGTTATTGTTATAACTATTTTCTGTAACTGGAGAAATATGCTACTTATGATGAATAATATTCCTGATCTGAGCAAAGAGACTCCACAGACGTAGGCATATTTGCCGAACTGGGTTACCAAAGTGTTGTGCATTTTGTTTCCATGTGCCCGTAGTTAATCATGTAGTTAAATGCATGTGGTATAGCTAAAGATTATTTAACAGTATCATTTTTTCAGTATATATACGTACTTTGTTGATATATATTGTGAGGTTCCTTGATCGTTTTCAACATATGGGATGTATCATCAACAAATAATAACTCGTTAGAGCTTTGTCTATTTAATTAATTAGTGAATCACATGCTTTCACATTCCAAATTTTCATTTAGCCATAAAAGTGCATTAACAAATTTTCAAAACTATAATGACTTTGCTAGAAATGTGTTCTAGTGACTTTGATGTTTCATTTTGCATGCGTCGGTGAAAGGTGATCAACGATGACGCATCTTTCATCAACATTGTTTTTGGCGTCGCAATTGTTTCGATTTCTTGTAGTGTTTTCCATTTGAAATTTATTTGTCAGCAAGCAAGGGGAGAAAATATGTTAAAATCTTTATATATTTTGGCCATTAATATGATCTGAGTGCTTTTGGATTATGGATATGAAATTTGGATTATGGATATGAAATTGCTGTGTGTTCTTGTTTTCGTTTGGTGAATGAGTTGCTTAATGACAATTTTTTTTTTGGTCTGGAATTTTTTACTGTGTTATGTGGATGTTTCCTCTGGTTAGCTTCTCTATTTTTTACACTTGTATTATGAATCTAAGGCGCCCAAGATGTAGATGCAGTATCATCGAAATGGGTTACCAAAGTTTGATTTTTTCTTTGTGTTTTTATATGCTTCGATAGTAGTCTTTTTAGTTGTTAACACTAGATACCTCTAACTAAGTGTGTTTTTTGAAGGTTACATACTACACTTTCCTATTGGAAAACAATGTAATCAGCTGAAAGTCTAATCTACAAACAGTAGTAGCCTTATCTACTACAGAGGCTGAGTTTATAGCAGCAACCGAGTCAGTAAAAGAAGCTAATTGGCTAAAAGGCCTAGTTTATGATTAGGTTTCAAGCCAAATACAGTAGACATGCTTTGTGATAATAGGAGTGCCATCTATCTCCCAAAGAATCAATAGTTCCATGAAAGAACAAAATATGCAGATATCAGAATGCATTTTTATCAAAGATGCAATTGAAAAAGGTCTGAGATGAACATGAAGAAAGTCAGCACAGATGAAAATGCAGCAGACATGATGACTAAGGTTGTCGAACAAACTAAGTTTGAGCACTGTCTACAGTTGCTCAGCTTAGTGGATGTTCCAGATGAATGAAATTAAAAAGAACAAGCAGCAGATCAAGGAGTATTTATTTCAGGGGGCAAGAATTGTTAAAACTGAAATCAATTACTTCTACAGGGCTACAACAAAATATCAGTTACATACCTGGTGGATAAAACATATTCTGTGTTCTGTGTTTTGTTTGTCCCTTTCTTCGTCCTCTTCAATTTAGAGAGAGAGAGTCCTTTTTGTATACCTAAAAAAAAAAGAGAAATGGGGAATTGCTTTTTGTATGAGAGTTCACATTTGATGAAGTGAGAAGAAGTGCACTAAAAATCTTGGAAGCACCTTCACGTGGAAGAGTATAGAAAACCTTTTGTACCAGCAAAACTGCATATTCTTTTACACATTCTTCATTTTTTCCTATATATTTAGAAAAATCAATTTTCTTGGAAATGTGCATTTTAAAAAAAATCTGTTCATAAAGCCATTTGTCTTTAAAAGTAAACTCTAAATTTCTTTAAAATTAATCTGTTAACATTTATTTCAATAAACCAACTCAAACTAAAAACACTAAATTGATTCCACAAAATTTCATTTTTCTACAACTAAAAGTAATAAAAGTTTTCAATTCATACATTTTCTTTTTAGAGAGAAGAAATAGATTAAGCATATATTGTAGGAGATTTCCTGGTAACGAAAAATAGACCCATTCAAAATCACACGTGGAATTTTTCAGATAAAAAACAAACTGCAAGATTAGCATTTCGAGAGACGTTTTGTGGAACGTTTCTAGAGACAACCAACGAATATTGTATAGATAAACGTCAATTACACTTTATTCATATAATGTTGGTACATTAGATTAATATACTGTTTGTAAATTTAATAATGATGCGCCACTTGTTTAATTATACATTGTTGATGCACTTGACTGATATAACTGTTTATAAACTTAAAAATGATGTACCACTTGTTTATAACTATTGATGCACTTGACTAATATACTATTTATGAACTTAAAAATGAAGCAAACATTTGTATTTCTTGATACACTTGACTGATATACTGTTGGTAAACTTGTTCATAATGCACTTGTTTATAATGGTGAAAACTTGACTAATATAGTATTGATCAATACATGAGGTACATATCATAATAATATACCAATTTATTCTGTTGATATACTTTATAATGATACACTTGGTATAAAAATGTATAAGTAGATATTCTTTAAAAAATCGCTAAACTTCTTCGCACGCAACAAAACCTTCTGCTCCCAACGTCTCCTTTCACCAACCAGCACTGTTGATCATGTATCTCTATCGTGCATTTCTCCACCTCTGCTCCGCTTGCCTAACTATTGCACTAGAGATAGAAAAATTCTTTATTAAAATTAAGCCTCTATCGCCTATATCACCTCTATTGCAGCACTATAGATATAGCAAATATGACAAAATTTATTAATAATATTAGATAAAAAAATGATGTTAATTTAATTTTATAAATACTAAAGTTATCTCATTTCCTTCCTTCAAATCTAATGTAGTTGGAATAATGCAATTAATATTTCAAAATATAATTAAACTATAGAATTTTTTTTTTTGAAATAGTAGATTTGACACAATATTTACAATATATAGCAAATTCTATCATTGATAGTCATTGATATGCTATACTGATAGAAGACTATCAATGATAGAACCCAAAATTTTGTTATAGTTTGTAAATATTTTAATTTATTTTGCTATTTTTAAAAATGCCCCTAAGCTATAATCCCTTATGTAATTAACTAGAAAATTTATCTTCTTGGTCTTTCAATTTTTAGTTTTAATTATATATTTTTAGTATAACTATAACGTATTTTAGTTCTTAATTGAAAAAAATACCATTAGGGTACCTTTATAAGATGATTGGAAGACTTATAACTATGTTTATTATTGATTATTAATAATTAGTGTACGGTTTATGAGAAATAGCTATTATATTAAAAGGTGGAAGATAAATTAATAATAGAAAATTTACACATAGATCAAAATCTTTGAATAAAATTAAGTCCATATCACCTCTATTTAGTATATTGCAAATATGGTAAAAATTATTAATAATATTGGACAAATAAAAAAAGATAATTTATTTTTATAGATATCAAAGTTACCCCCTTTCCTTTCTCCTAAACTTGTCGGATAAAAAATGATACACCTCGCCTACGTGCTTGAACGCCTCCTTGGAATTGAAATAGGGATTCTTATTTGGATGTAATAGTAGAACAAGCTTCTTGTATTGTTTTTTCGTGTGTTGATTGAGAACGGCTCCACTTGAAGAATCTGGTACCAGTTGTCTAGAGAGTCAACAACAACTCAAAGAATCTGAAAGAAAGTGAGGATTTCGATGGCACCATTAAGATTTGGATCAACGCGATGGGCTCGCTTGGCATACTTGAGAGCAGACTTGAGATTGAAATCTCTTAACCTTTTCTCTACTAGTTCTCTGAGACTTCGAGCTTTTGATTTCTCCAAATTAAAGTAGCAACAGCGGTGGCGGAGGAGGGAGTTCCTAATCAGATTTTGCTGCCTTTAAAATACAAATTGTGAGGAAAGAGAGAATGAGGTATCTCATGGAGCTCTGATCCACTTCGTTGGACTTGAAAATTTCGTGACAATGAGAAGGTAATTAGATGACAATTAAAAGGTAATTATGTGAAAATCAGAAGGTAATTAGATGACGATTAGAAGACAATCAAATCAAAATATTATTTCAAAAGGCTAACTAAAATGGAAAAAAATTAAAAGTATAATGTCACAATCAAATGATAATCAAATATCTATTTCAGAAAGCTAACTAAAATTGAAAAAAAAAGGTAATCAAATGAAAATCAGAAGGTAATCAAGTGATACTATCTCATTATTTTATCGTTGTAGTTAAGCTTCCAATGGTTATTTTTTTATAGTGGCAATGAGATGATCAACAATCTTATGTAGATTACAAAAATGAAGAATAATTAGACACTACATAGAAATTAACAAAAAAAAAGTAAGATAATCAGATGACAATCATAATGTAATAAAATAAAATCCTTAGCAATTGTCAAAAAAAAAAGCAAGGTTATCATATAATAATATGATGGTAATAAAAAACTATTTAATAATTGACAAAGAGTGGAAGATAATGAGATGATTATCGATAAACTAGTTAGTAATTATTAAAAAAAAGTCAGTATAGTAAATGATATCATATTAAATTAAATAATAATGAGATAGTAAATCAGTATCATTAACGATTAGATAATAATGTACAACAAATAGCAATCAAACAGTAATCAGACAACAATCAAATAGTAATCGAGATCATTGATAATTAGTGGTAATAAGATGACAATCAAATAACAATCAGACGGTAATCAAATGCAGTTATACATTTTTAACTATGAGGGCATTTTGGTCATCCGGAATTTCAATTAGGCTAGGCTTGGTAATTTGTCATTCCTGCAAAATTTAAAATATTAGATCATAAACTTAATTTTCATTTTATATTTTTTCACGTGCAAGTGCCTCAAAATTGAATCACATCAAACATATAATCATTATAATTCCTATAATCACGTAAGTTTCAAAGTTTAATTTCTACATTTAAAAGTTTAATGGTACAACTGCAACAATTCCATCATCTTTCAAAGCAATTTTTGTAATTTGCCAAAAAAAAAAATTAGGGGTGTTTAAAAAAAAACAAAATAAATTAAAATATTTACAAATTATTGCAAAATTGTGGAATTCTATCGATGATAGTCATAGATAGATTTCTACTGTTTATCAATGTCATTGATATAAACATATCAATAACTATTTATTGATAGAATCTGAAAATTTTGTTATATATTGTAAATATTTTATCAAATTTTCTATTTTTGACAACTTTCCAAAAAATTACAATAAACAAGTCATCGATATATAAGATTTAAGATTTACATTGAAACTATGATAATCAAAATTTTAATTATTTTAACAAAATGATATAAATAAATAAGTTTTTTAGGCAGCCTAACTCATCTAA
>JBBPDI010083405.1:0-13388 GCA_037974545.1 Cucumis variabilis
AGTTTATAATGTGTCCTTTGCAAAAGGAAAGTATATATTGAAACTTGTGATCTCAGTTTGTACATTTACTTTTCTTTCATACATCTTATATGTGTCTATATGTAACATCCAAATACTATACATTTATAAATAACAACATTATTATACATTTTTTCCCTGTAAGAATGTTTTGAATTTTAAAGGTGTAAAATACAGATTTAATATCATCAGGACAAATGTTAGCTGATATAGCTTAGGGAGACAACACCCTCTAATATTAGAGTACATTTGGAAAAACATTTTCAACTATTTAATTTAAAAAATAAGTTATTTTAAAAAAGAATTGGAGTGTTTCGCTAGAAGGCATCTGTGTTCAATTACCATCGGACTCGGTAGGAAAAGTGACTTGTTGAATATCCATCAAACGACCAATCGAAATTTTTTTTATAAACTACTGTTCAATACAACTTCTACTCACATGTCAAGTTATATAACATAGAAAATGTTCTAAGACGCCAAGTATCGTTTTACAAGAGATTACATTACCATTATCGTGTAGCTATTCAAGAGTTGTTTCGACTTTATTCAAGGAATCAACTTCAAGTTTCAATTTTCAATTTTGAAAACACTAAAGAGTATTTGTGAACATTTAAGATATCAAAGAGTTTTACCATGTTGATTTCATTAGTTAATCATGAAATATTGTATAAACATCATGAAACTTAATTCCAAATTATTTTCTTCCAAAAACAATCTTTTCCCATGTCTCCTAATTGATAACAAATCTTTTGAAATCAATAGTAGAAACATGACATTAAGCAAGATTATTAGAAACTTTCATTATTTACCTAAATATTCCCACGAGAGATTAACTACAGTGTTATAGATTCAATCAAACATACAAACTATCGATTGAACATTTAATCTAACATTCTTTGAAGGTCAATCAACAATAAACAAAGCACAATAGCATTTAAAAACCATGAAGTTCAACAATATCCATGATGAATTCTAAACATCAATCTAAATCTACAAGCAAACATTAACACTCTAAAACTAGAGATTTTAGCCACTCATGACTCTCAAATACATATTCTCATACAAATTTCCAAGCATTAAGTTTGAGAAGGGATAAAGAACCAGAAAACTCTACTTTCGTGTTACTGTCCTTTTGATAGAATCCACCAATCTCTTCTCAGTCGAACAAGCTCCAAGACTAATTCTTCACACTCTTTTATTTTTCTACGACAAACTCCCACTTTTAGGACTCAAGAATGTTTGGTGTACTTCTAAGACTGTAATTTTGAGAATATTGAAGTTGTTGAATTAGTTAACCATAATAACTACCCTACTACCCTATTGTAACAACTACTTCACATAAATAAAAAACTTTTCCCTTCAATCGGAGGAGAGATATACTCATTCAATAAAAATTACCTCATGATTTACACTAACCGGTATCAGAGCTCCCAAGAATCCTTGGGACCAATGGCCATTCATCAACTGGTTGAACAGGTGGGCGATGGCTGGAACGGTCAACAGCAAGAGGCGGAAACAACCCTCGTCCTATCTCTAAGGACTTCTTCAAGGCGCTTGCATGCAGTCTGTTGAAACTTCAATGAAGAGAATTAAGAAAACATTAAATGAAGTTCTTCAAAGGTTAGAAGTTGCAATCCCATTTTAAGAAATCATGATGATGACCAGCATTTGTACAACAGTGGGGGCGACAAAGCATGCGAGGAGTTGGGCATCAAAGATTGGGTCAAAATCAACAAGGAGACTCGATATTCATGATCAATGATCGCCCAATCAAGAACTTCAAGAACCTCATTAATGATTTCGAGATTGCAACCAAGAGTTCCTAGATTGGAGCTCTTTGAACGAGGAGGAACAAGGAGGAGAGTTCTTTGATTTCGAAAGAGGACGATAGATGCATGGTGTGGAAAGAAGAGGTGAACTTATAGAATACAAGATGAAAATTGACTTACCTAGCTATAATGGCAGAAGGAACATTGAATTTTTCCTCGATTGGCTAAAAAATACTGAGAATTTTTTCAACTACATGAACACTCACGAAAGGAAGAAAGTCCATTGGTTAGTGTTGAAATTGAAAGTTAATACGTCAACTTGGCAGGATCAGGTGGAAGTAAACCGAAGGAGAAATGGCAAAAGACTCATCCATGCATGGGAGAAAATAAAAAAGTTGATGAAGGCATGGTTTCTACCACTGAATTACGAACATACTCTTTATAATTAGTATCAAAGCTATTGATAGAGAGATCTGGAAATTGCTGATTACACAAAGAAAAAGTGAAACTCCAACCGTTCTTGACATTGTCTGAAGCTATCCCTAACTCTGAATCAGTGGACGAATTAATTGAATCAAATTTAAAAAAATAGTGATAACTTGTAGAAATACAAGTTATTATGGCATTTTATATAAAACAATGGAATTAAAACACGAAGTAAAAGACCAAAACGTGTAGCTTTTATTATGAATTTATAAACTTAAAAAAAATTACATAAGCAATCATGCAAGATGATGAAAAGAAGAAGAAATGAAGCAAATCACAGAGAGAAACGCATCGATAAATTAGGCAAAGGGAAGATGCCAGACAATTCAAATCACGAGGCATTTTGACAACAATCTCATAACCTATGCTGATTCACTAGAAGACAAAAATGGACAGTGGAGTTGATGTGACTTGACGAGAATGGCGTCGGTGCAAACATGATCAAGGGATAAATACAAGTTGAGCAGTAGGGTATGGGCAGTTCTCACCTAAAAATACCTATAAATACCCTTCAGCTCCACTAGATACGTACACACGAAAAGAGGCACATAGAGGCATACATATACAACTAGAGAAAACAAGTGACCACACTCTATATAAGTTTATCCTTTCCTACATCTTCTTTGATCAGATTCTATATGAGAGCTTAGAGAGATATTAGAGAGAGAAGCCCATAAGTCATTCCTCTAACTTGTAAAAAAGTCAAGGAATTCATAGCAATGCATTCTGCGACTCAACGCCATTTCCTACTTTCCTGTTTTAATACTTTTTTTTATGTATTATTTGAACGTTATGGAGTCCATGACTAAGAGGCCTACATTATTATTCAATGCAATGCACATCTTTTATCATCATCATTCTCTCGTCTCTTTACTATCCATGTTTGTGTCAAGCATTATAAGTGAATTGAGTTTAATTTGCGTCTTTGAAAGGTCTCATTATTTATAAGTATTACCGCATTTAGTCTGAGCTAAATTCAAACACTTGATTCTATTCGAAAGAAAGAATCAAACAGTGGTAGCCAACACTACTAGAGAGAATAAGTGACTAAGACCTCACTAAATGCGCCCATAAAGGGCTTTGGAAACAAAATTCATTCTGGCATCTTACATCTTCATCACTTGTATCCCAATAAGCAAACAAGTATGGTGTTCAAGCACCTACAGATAGCTTACATTAAAGAAAAGAGGAAATGTGATACATACAAGTAAAGAAACTTAGATATATATCGTTTAATTTGTTCACATAATTTGTATCTCAAAAGGAGAACAAGTGTGGTATTTAGGCATCGAGAGGTTGCTTGCCTTAATTAGAAGATGGCTAAACTATCTATATCGTATCAAAGATGTAACTTATAACTCATATCACATATAATGGGTAAACGTCCTTGCATTATTCTTTTAGCAAGTTAGTTCACATTCCATGTTCTCTCATTCCACTCCCCCTTCTCAGAGGCACTTCGAATGTAAACAATATAATTTACCTTATGCAAGAATGTGAATATAAAATACTATATAGAAATAAACTACATGAAATTAATCTGGCACTATAACTAGATTTGATGAGAAATCTCTTGTGTTCGACCCTGACTTACCCAATAAACTTCTTGCTTCGCTTACACTTGGACAAGCGAGAGAAAAACTTGTACTCAACTCAGACTATCATTAGAAATAGCTATGCATAGGCATATTGAGCATCTTTTAGCACATATCCATGTCTTATTGCCTAGCTAAAGTCGCATACTTAGAACCACCAATGATAAATCTACGAGTCAAGTCAGGATAGGATACATCTTGTATAGTAACTAATATGTCCATTGAACAACGAGACGAGATTCGTGGAAAACTTGAATAATTGGAATTTAACCACTTCAAATAATATCAACTATCAGCCTCAATCCACAAAAGATGAGGAGAAAGAAAAACCCTTTGAGCAGACTAGAAAAAAAGAGTAGAAAATACCTCCAACAAACAAGTCGAAAATCCTTAATTACCAACACCCCAATCTGTGTAAATATTTTAGATATGGACAAACTAGCCATCTCTCTAACTCATGTCCTCAACGAAAAACTATAGCACTTTTGGAGGAAGAGGAAGAATCAAATAAAGAAGAACTGTTTGAGCAAGATGAATAAATCGTTGAGCCTAATGAAGGAGAGAAACTTTCATGTGTTCTTCAAAGGTTCCTAATAACACCCAAAGGAGAAACAAATACACAACTTATTTAAAACCAAGTGCACAATTCAAAACAATGTATGCAACATAATAATCAATAGTGGCAATAGTGAGAACATTGTGACCAAGAAGTTGATCTTTGATTTGAACCTTAAAGCAGAAATACATCCCAATTTGTACAATATTGGTTGAATCAACAAAGGAGGAGATACTCAGGTGAATGAAATTTGTTATGTACCTTAATCAATTAGGAGAAGCTACAAAGATCAACTTGTCTATGACATGCTTGACGTGGATGTCTACCATATTTTACTGAGAAGACCAAGGTAATATGGCACACAAGCAGTCCAAAGAGGAAGGGAGAATACATACCAATTCTAGTGGGTGCACAAAAAGATAGTTTTACTCCCCGTAAACAAGAAGAATGAGGAAGACATCAACCCAAAGCAAACTAACAACACCTCTTTATCATAATAAGTGGGAAATAATTCGTTAAAAAAATAAATATGACATTTTAGGTCTTGTAATTGCAGGCCACTCAAAGGAAGATCTTTCTATAACCATTCCTAAAAAAATTCCGACTCTATTTCATAAGTAGCCCCCCCCCCCAAAAAAAAAAAAAAGAACCTTGCAAACTTCCTCCATTAAGAGAAATTAAACACAACATTGACCTTGTTCCAGGATCTTCTATTCCTCACTGTACTCACGACAAAATGAGTTCAAGAGATTACACCACTTTACATCAACATATAGAAGAGTTGTTGAAGAAAGGCCACATACAACAAAGTATGAGCCCATGTGCAGTTGAAACACTTTTAGCCCCCCAAAAAAGTGGAAGCTAAAGAACGTGCATAGACAGGTGAGCTATGAATCGGATAACAGTCAAATAACGTTTATTCATCTTTTAGATCAGTGACTTATCTTAATCAACTATGAGGAGCACTTATCTTTTCAAAGATTTATTTGAAGAGTGGTTACCACCAAATTCGTATTCATCCTGAATATGAATGTAAAACAACCTTCAAGATGAATGAAGAATTATTTGAATGGCTAGTAATGCCTTTTGACCTCTCCAATGTCATAACACCTATAACAGACTACTTGAAGAAAGGAAGCTTTTTTTTTTCCGAAAAAACAACAACAAGACAATTTTGATATCATCAAACAGAAGGTAAGTAGTGAGTTTTGAAACTACCCAAATTCGATAACCCCTTTAAAATAGCAGTAGATGCCTGTGGAATTGGAGCTGTCTTGTCCTAAGAAGGCCACCCTATCGAGTTTTTTTAGTGAAAAATCAGCTCATGCATACAAGAATGAAGTACATATGAATAGGAACTATATGCACAAGTAAGAGCCTTGAAGCAGTCGAAACATTACCTATTATCAAAGAAGTTTGTTTTACTCACAAACCATTTTTCATTAAAATACTTGCAAGCCCAAAAAAATATTAGTTGGATTCATGCCTGTTGGATATCCTATATTTAGTGATTTGAGTTCGCTATCAAGTATCATGCTGGAATAGAAAACAAACTGGTCGATGCATTCAGTAGAAAGAAATCCCTATTAAGTTTGCTCTCAGTCGAGATAATTGCTTTCAACCACCTCCCAAAATTGTATAAAGATGGTGTAGACTTTGGGAAATTATGGCATGACTAACTTGATCACCTTTATTTGGAAGATTTCCATATTATTAAAGGTTTCCTTTTCAAAGAAGACCAATTGTGTGTCTGACATACCTCATTAAGAGAAGCTCTCATTAAAGAAGCACATTCTGAAGTCTTAACTGGCCATTTAGCTAAGATAAGATTTTCCAGTTAATCAACAAAAGATTCAATTGGCCTCAAGTAAAAAGGGACACTAACAACTTTAGGAAGAGATGTTCAGCCTGTCAAAGAGCAAAAAGAATAACCACCAATGTTGGATTATATATTATCCCCTCCAAATTTCTATGAATATTTGGATAGATTTTTCTGTTGATTTTGTGGTCGGCTTACCCAAAACCTAAAGGGGTTATGATGGTGTCATGGTGGTAGTAAACCGATTCTGAAAAATGGTTCATCTCCTAGATTACAAGAAAACCAATGACGTTGTTTATGTTATGCCCTTTTTAGAGAGATCTTGAGACTCCACAGAATACCGAAGACAATTGTGTCAGACAGAAATGTCAAATTTCTTAGTCATTTTTGGAGAACCCTTTGGAAGAAATTGATACAACATTGAAATTCAGCACTACTGCACACTCTCAAACAATTAACCAGACATAAGTCACTAATAGATCCTTGGGAAACTTAATTTGTTGTTTGAGTGGAACTCCTCCTAAACAATGGGACATTGCACGAGCTCAAGCAGAATTCACCTTCAAAAATATGAAGAATAGAACAACGAGTAAATGCCCCTTCAAAGTCGTTTATACTAAGGCGCCTAGACTCACCATCAACATAGTCAGCTTACCAAAGGGTATAGATGTTTAGAATGAAGTCGAAGAAATGGTAGATAGAATACTAAAACTTTATATAAAAGTATGTTAACATCTAACAAAAAATGCAGAAGCCTACAAAGTAGAAAAAGATAATAGGAGAAGAGTACATTTTCAAGTGGGAGGTCTAGTAATGTCACACTTAAAAAAGAGTAGATTCCCAACAGGAACATACAAAAAGCTAAAAGATAAATAAGTTGGACCTTGCAAATTTATAGCCAAATACGACCTTAACACCTACAAGATAAAAATTCCAGAGGAGTTGATTAATCTAGTTTTCAATGTTGCTAGCCTAAAGAAGTTTCATGCTTCGAATGACTTTCAACTTGTTAAGTAAGCTCAGCTCGAGGTCGAGTCTGTTGATAAGAGTGAAATATGGTATACTTCTGTGAGACTCGAGTCTGGAATAAAATGGTCATTTTGAAGTAAGAGTTTAGATTATAAGGATTTTTGGAAAAAAGCATTTTGAAGTAAGTGTTTTGAGTAGTAGTTCGCATTGAAGCTAGGTGACGTGATTAAGGAAGTTGCAATCAAGAGAACTTAGGCATTTTAATGTTCAACGCAAGAAGAAGCCAGGTGAGAAGAGTTGGGAATTTTTGGAGAAATTTTCTAATGATGATTAATTAGTGGGCTATGTGTCAAGTTAAGCTTAAGCATGACTAAGAGAAATATTAATCCTACACGTGTAACACTTCATGTCTTGTAATGTTGTATTACATGTTATAGTTTAGGAGAAAGTTTGATTTCTAAGAAAACTTTTAAGTTATGTTTTCAAGTTAAAGTTTCATGTTTGATGATTGTATGTTATGTATTCGAGTAAATCATTAGCTATTATTCCTATCTATAATCAGCTAGTTATTATGTGCACATGATCAAGGCAACCATAAAGTGAAAGGACCACATGGTAATAAGAAGTTGACCAATTCGTTGAAAGGAGTGTATTGAGTTAGCAGCCTGAGCAACTAGAAATGAACCGAAGAATCCTCTAAGGGATTTTGATGATATGAGAAATCTCAGTAGTCTGTGCATGGGAATGATTCATGTTCTTGGTGAAAGGAGTAAGAGGAAGCTAATGTGTGATTTATGTTTCTGAACGAGGTGTTGTGAGCCTATTTATGAGAATGTTGCTACACGTTGAGGCGTTAGCTAGACATTTTGATTTTGAAACTACGAAAGTTGCGCTAGACATTGGAGGTCTAAATTTTTATTTCAAGTCTTTATTGTAAAAGAAAGCATGTATATTGTATTTTGGAATGCATGATAATGTTAAGTAATAAAAAAGAAGTGTTTGTTACGTTGTTATCTTGTGTTGTGTGGTTTCTTATCTCTTAATAATAAAAAGAAATTAAGTTGAATTAGGCAATAAAGCTAAGGTTCAAAGATAAGAGTGAGCATTCTGACATTTCATTTTGAAGCATCAAGGCTGTTCAAGACGCGTTGTAGGATGGGGCGTCATGGTTTAATAGTAGGAATATAAACCAATTGTTCATTAGATGATCAACTGAAGCATAAGAATAATCAAGATGTAATCTCAGGCATAAAATGACCTAATCGAGATTATGAATAAACTATGAGTAGTCGACTTATTATTCATGGCTATATCAAGTGAACACAAATATATTTGTAGTAATTACAAGAGTGTAACTACAAGTTATAGTGGACAATTCCAATTAGTTAATGAATGTTGATTAGTTTGGTTAAAAGAGTTTAACCAGTTAGTCTAGGATATAAAACCTCACAATATGTTGGTCCATTAGATCCCTTTACTAGCTCATTATGGATCTAAGCTTGGAAAGTGTGATCAAGAAGTTCGAATCGATTTAAAGATTGTATTGTTAATAATATTAGATGTAATTAACAATTACAAATTGAGAGAACAACGATATTTAAATAAGATTTGAATATAAAAAATTGAAATAAGGATTTGAATTAGGTCAATGAGATTTGATCGGGACTTGTGATTAAAATAATAATTTAAATAATTAATTAAAAATTTTAATTAATTATTTATTTTTTAAAATTAATAAGATTAATTTAAAATTCACTTTTAATTAGAAAAAAGGTTTATTGAAAAATTCAAAATTTAGAAAATTAGATTGAAGAATTCAAAATTTATTACTTAATTTCTTTAGTGTATTTCTCCAAAAATTGGTGAATCATGAACAACCTCTTTGCTTGAATGTGTTGTTCTTGTTAGGTTTTATGTCATAAAATTTATGATTTGTGAATGTTAAACCATTCTACTATTCAATAAAGTAATTGCTAAAGTATTGTTCAATAAGATGTTATTGAATAAGAGGTTTACTCATTATAAACTTAAAATCCAATAAACAAGGTTCCTTGAATATAGTACGAGTACTTGAACTTTATGTAGTGACATATATTGGTTTTTTATTGTGCTTTATAATAATTTTATAGATAATTGGTTTATTGTTTAATTATTTAATAAAATTTATTATTCTCGTGAATATGTTATTATATTCTGAATATTCTTAATCGATTATTGTTATTGTAGGAATAACAATAATAAATTAAGATTAGTATGAGTTATAATTGATAATCATAGGATGATTATATATGTAGAGACATGGATTATAACCATACTTTCTTATTAGAGAATAAGAATTGGATTGGCCTTTTTTTTTAGATTATTACATGGACATGTGTCATAAATAATCGCAAGGAATTGATTGTTTTGATCCTTAGACCTGAGATTATCATAGTGTTAAACACATGGACGAATTTATTAAGGGAGCACGTCCCTCCTTTACATTATCGATTTTTGTATTTTAATATTAATTTTGAAGTGTCAGATTACAATACAAATTAAATAATGCTTTATTTTAACTAAAATTTGGTTCTAGTGTAGTGGTTAAGTGTATGAATCTTGTATTTTGCAACTATTTTTAAAAAATAGTTTTTATATCAAATATCAATAATTTTCTTTCTCCAAATATTGACAAATATCACAAAATAGATTTTATTCCAAACATCAATAATTTTCTTTTCCCAAATATCAAATTTCTTTCTAAATTTCAATAATTTTCTTTCCTCAAATTTTAATTTTCTTTTAAAATTTCAATAATTTTATTTCTCCAAAGACTCCAAATGTCAATTTTATTGACAAATTTCAATAATATCATTAAAGGAAGATAACTTTTTCAAAATAATCAAGGTAACTTTCTTGAACTATTGATGGTCGTGCAACCATAACAAGGATATTGAAGCCGTGACTTTGAAAAATGCTCCAAATAATTTGAAATTGATTGCACTTGATATTCAAAAAGTTATAGTAAACTGCATTGCAATAATAGAAATTGTTGATATAGTTATAAAAGATGTGAGTGACAAACAATTTTCTATCTTGATAGACGAATCAAAAGATATATCTTCAAAGGAGCAGATGTCTATTGTATTACGATATGTGGTTGAAGGTCATGTGATTGAACGATTTGTTGGAATCATTCATGTTAATAGTACAAGTGTCCTATCACTTAAAGAAGCTATTGATGGTTTTTTTTTCTCAACATGGGTTAAGTATTGCTAATTTGCAAGAACAAGGATATGACGGAGCATGTAATATACAACGTGAGTTCCATGGCTTGATAACACTTATTTTGAAAGAAAGTGAATGTGCTTTTTACATTCATTGGTTTGCTCATCAACTTCAATTAGCTTTTATAAATACTGTAAAAAATTATGTGGAAATTGTCGGTCTTTTCTTTATTGCTACAAATGTAGTGAATATTATTGGAGTATCAACATAATGTCGAGATATTCTACGAGAGAAACATAGGATGAAAATTTTTTAGGCTTTAAATAATGGTGAAATATCAAGTAGACGAGGATTAAATCAAGAGATAATGAATAAAAGACTAGGAGATACTCGATGGGGATCACTGCTTGTTTAAATTCTAGACTTGATGAATAACGTTGTTGCATATGTTGGTATTTAATTTTGCATGATGAGTCATTGATCAAGGTCATCGAATGCTAGATGCTTACTATGTACCTCTTCATCATATAATTACTAAGTCCTCATTGAGTACAAGTTTTTCTATTGTTTGTCCAAGTGTAAGCATAACAATAAGTTTCCTAGATAATCCAAGGTCGAACACAAAGAAATTGATATCAAAATCTTAGTTCTAGGGTCTACTCTTTAGTTGGGCAGTATAAAGAATAATTTATACAGTATAAATGAATATAAGTTAAACTATATTTGTTTATCTACACTAGAGAATTTGTAAAGGTGGATTAACATGGAAGTGAGATGGAAATGCGAACTAACTTGTATGTAAGAAAGGGGTGAAGGAATGTCTATGCATTACTAGGCGATTAAGCAATATGAAAGCCTTCATGCGATATAACTAAGTTCACTACAAGAGATTGGTGTTTCCCCAACGCGTTAATTATTTAAAAATTCCTCGACGTGTACCTACCACACGTTGCAGAAAGGTGACCATTGTCACTTCAATACGTACACTTACAAATTCCACTTTCCCCGACGTTTGGTTCTTGTGCGTCGCAGAAAGTGAAAATATTAAATTAAATTTTAAACTTTTCGCGACGTTTGGTTCTTGTACGTCGCGGAAAGTGAACGTATTAAATTTAATTTTTAGATTTTTTGCGATGCCTTATTCCTTTGCATCGCAGAAAGTCGCAGAAAGTGACTTTCTACGACATAGCATAGTATGCGTCGTAGAAAGTGACTTTACGCGACGTAACATAGTGTGCGTTGTGGAAAGTGAACATATTAAATTTAATTTTTAGACTTTCTGCGATGCCTTGTTCCTCTGCGTCGCAAAAAGTCACTTTTTGCAACGTAACATAGAGTGCATCACGAAAAGTTAATGCATTAAATTTAATTCTAGACTTTTCGCGACGTAACATTACGTGTGTCGGTGAAAGGTGATTAACGATGATGCACCTTTCACCAACGTTGTTTTTGGCGTTACAGTTGTTTCGATTTCTTGTAATGTTGATTTTTGAACCATTCAGGAAATACTCATTGGTGTCTTCTGTTAAACTTCCGAGCATTTTGAACTTGTGGATGTATCAATCGCAAGTGTCTCCTAATAACGAAATGTTATACAATGAAGACATAAAACATCAATTATAAGATGAGGTAAGTCAAAGGTTATAAATGTTTACTTACGGTACTCTGATATTTCACCTACATTGTTGAGAATGTACCAGTGAAATAGACGTTTCTCTTCCTGTGATAAAGGACAAACGCTTGACGCCCCTAATGGTCTTAGTTTCTGAATGAAGACTTTGAACTCACCCATCACCTCATCATTCCGAATGCTATCATCTTTTAATTCATCTCTAGTGAATCGCGTCTCAATTCCACTTAGGTATCGCGAACAAAAGGTTTTTGATTCATTCATCAGATATGCTTCTGCAATGACCCCTCAAGATGTGCTTTGTTACGCACATACTGTTTTAATGTGCGTAAACTTCTTTCAATAGGATACATCCAACTGTAAGGAACTGGTCCAACAATCTTGGTTTCGTATGGTAGATGAACGACAAGATGTATCATTACGCTGAAGAAGGCAGGTGGAAATATTCATTTCAATTTACAAAGTATGACTATAATATCTGCCTGTAGTATGTCCAACTTAATCGTATCGTTCTAGCACACAAATCACGAAAGAAGTTACATAGTTCAGTAATAGTTGTGTCTACATTTTTGGTAAGAAAGCTCGAGCACCAATAGGTAGAAGTCGATGTAGCAAAATGTGATAATCGTGCGTTTTGAGACCTGAAATTTTCCCTTCTTTTTCATGGACACATCGAGAAATATTAGAAATGAATCCATTGAAAAACTTCACTGATTTCTTGCAAAACTCAACTCGTTCGTTGCTAGTTAGCGTGTATCTTGCATGTGGCTTCACCAATCGATTACCAACTTCTAGGAGATGTAAATCCTTTTTAATTTTTAAATCTTGTAGGTCCAATCGTGCATTTGTGGTGTCTTTGGTTTTTCTTTCAATATTCAACAACGTACCAATCAAGTTGTCACAAATGTTCTTTTCAATATGCATTACGTCTAGTTTGTGACGTAATAATAATCTTGACCAGTAAGGAAGTTCGAAGAAAATGCTTCGCTTAGTCCAATTAAGAGCTCTCTTTCTTTTCTTCTCCATTAATGTAGGATGTTTACTAAGAATTGGAAATTCCAATTGATATGCTTGTTCTATTACTTCGTGACTATTCATTACCATTGGAGCAATCTTACGTTCTACCTTGCCATCATGCAGCCTACTTCTCCGCCAAACATGATTCTCAGAAAGATAACATCGATGTTCCATGAAAGATATTTTTTCTCTTATCCCGAAGGACGATTTATCTCCCATGCATATAGGACATGCCTGATACCCTTTTGTACTCCACGCCGATAAATCACCATAAGTCCACAGCAAGGCTGCGTACAACTGAAAGAAATTACTGGTAAGGGAA
>JBBPDI010083431.1:0-13380 GCA_037974545.1 Cucumis variabilis
CTCCCAGTAAGAGACCCACTACTGGTTTCGTTAGGGAAAAAATTAACTGTTAACTTCCTATTAGGGGTACCCTACACTTTCATAGTCTTGTGATCCCATAGGATTCACATAATCAGTCTAACGCCCCGAAGGATGCACATATCAGTCTGGTGCTCTATAGAAGCACGTATCAGTCTAATGCTTCTAAAGGATGCACATATCAGTCTAGTACTCCCGAAGGACGCACATATCAGTCTAGTGCTCTGCAAAAGCACGTATCAGTCTAGTGCTCTCGAAGGATGCACAACAGGTGGTGATCCCGTAGGACACCTACAAGGTACACTACCCTATAGATAAAGTTAACAATTTTCCCCTCAGTCCGTTCTAAACATCTTATCATTTCACTCTTAATACAGTTCAACCGTCATCATGAAAACAATCTAGTTTGACACAGTTACAATCAATATACTCCATTCATCATAATATCAATTGGTAGTATGTATTTTCCCCTCAGTCCATACTAACAGTGAAAGCGGTCAACTAAATTTTACAATATAAACCACCATTATGCCCTCCTTTCAGTCCAACCCATATACAGTCAATTTACCCAAACCAGTACACAATCAAACATCAACATAACGGTCCCTCAACAATTAAATTTACACATAAGTGTCACTTACCCCAGTTCAGTCAATTCAAACAAGTTTATTAATTCAACCTATAGTGCCCTACCTATGCCTTAACATAAACGTCAACAACCCACAATTTAATCGATTCAATGTCCTCAGTTCAATCATCATGACTAAATTCACATATCAGTAAATTCATCTCAGTTCAGTAAGCATACATACTGTTAATCACTCATCACATTTAAGTCCACATATCAATCAACCCATCTCAGTTCAGTAAGAATCTATACAGTAAAAATAACTCAAAATTATAGGTGAGTTCAGTAGTAAGTCCCTTACCTCACTTTTATTCAAGTTCTCCGATCAACCAATTCCAAAAGTCCAACCTAAACATAAACAACATCAATAAATATCTTTCTACCTAATTTTATTCATTCAATTTACCCTCTATGAAAGTTCCGTAACTTACCCAAGAAGTGGAGAATCGAAGTCCAATGAAGCAAACCCAAGGATTTCAAGCGCTACCTTCAATCTAAGATTGAACAATGGTCAACAAATCATCCAACCATATGACTTGAATTTGTTTGAAACAACTATAACCCAAAACTTAAATTTTTCCAATAAAACTTCAACCATTCACCTTCAACGATTCACAGCAAATCGAGGTAGCAATGATTGAACTTAATGACAAGGATCGTACAAAGCATAACCGATAACTAGCTTAGAGAAGGGGCTCGGCTCATGGCTCACATATGCTTGCACGAAGGCCGTACAATGTAGGTACTGTGGCAGCCCAATTTGATGTGGAGAGACGCGTGCAGTTGGGCTTCATAAAGGGAGACCGACGTAGATGAAGTTGGACGAAGACGCGACTGGACTTTATCAGACAGAACCAGTGTGGATCTGATCAGAAAAAAGAAAGAAGAAAGGCAGTCGTCGAGTTCGTCGTCAAGCTTCAAAATGAAACTGGGCGGACGATGGCGTACTACTTTATGTGAACAGAAAAAAAGAGGGATGGAGAGGTGGCCGGTGGTGACTGATCGGGGTGTGGCAGCGGCGTGCTAGGGCGTGAGGGAGAGGAGAAAATGGAAGAAGGAGACGGGGGTAAGGGGGTCACGAGCGAGAGTGAAGGGGAGAGAGAGCGTTTTTTTCTTTAATAAATATTATTATTATTATTATTATTATTATTATTATTATTATTATTATTATTATTATATTCTCAAACATTTTTCCCTTCACTTCTTTTCTTTTCCATCAATTCAAATGTTCTCTTCCAAGCTAAAAGAGATAAATAGCACCCAACAAACATTTAATATCCTAAAATAAAGAAATTCGATTAAAATCAGTTACATTAGCGTTTGGGGTGTTATAGTCATAATTAACTTAGAATTAAGATTAAGTTACCTAGATCTACCACAATCAAATTAGTCGGTTTTACACAGTAAATGGTGTTATAATGTAGAAGTGACTATTTCATGATTCCAGTCTCACGCCCTGTTCTAAATTACTTAACATAACTTAAATAAAACTTAACTAAATACCAAGCAGCAGAAAATAAATCGTTAAACTTCTCTTATTAATTTCAACCTAATAGAACAAGTTATGATACAAATTTTCTCAACAAGAATTAAACAAAGAAATGTTGAAAATCTTCAAAGTTTTCAACCTTCAAAGGTTGTTTAGGTTCCTAGTCCGATCGTGTAGTTCCTTAACTGATCACTTAGCCTTGATCTCTTACCTCCAACTGCTTACTTGTCTACCTAATCACTTACCTTTCTAAACGATCGCCTACCTCATACAACATGTGGAGGAAAAACATAAAACATAAGTCAAAAGACTTAGTGAGTGATGCTTTTGAAAACCTTTTGGGAATACAGTTCATAAATCATTTTCGTTTAAACACAGGGCCACTGCCTAAATTCAATCACATTTCAAATCATAAATACATATTAGTTTCACTTATTTCTTTTACCAAGACACAAACCATTCTTGTGCATGAACTACTGTGATAACCTTTTCATTTACAACATCCTTGAGAATTTCCTGGTTAATTCCTTGTTGCTTAGGCTTCTCGACGCAACAACACACATCTTTTATGCATTGTTCTGTCTCATTCCACCATGCAGGCCTTCTCTACATGGCTTCCTTTACTCATTATGTGCACATAACATCTAGCTCACTGATAGGTAAAGGACTAATGTTTTGTACATAATTTCACATTCATTTGAAACAGGTAAAACATAACATAATATTTCATTCGAAATACCTTTGCAAACATTCATGTATGAAATATCGATACAAATCATTATAAGATTAGAAGAAAGCTTTTAAAATCCAATAACATTTTGGAAAATCACTCACTGTCTAAATTCCATTTCTCAAAATGTTCAGCCCTCCTCTGCAATGTATCCGATCTTTTAGCTTTTCTCTTTGTAAAATCTCAGATTAATCATATTCTTTCCTTTTGTCTTCTTCACTTATTTATATTAATCCTAAGTTGGATTAGTCATTCTTTAAACTCCTATAATTTTGCCAGCTCCTTCTTAACTAAATTTTAAGTTTTTACATGCCATGACACCTAGAAACCACCCCACTAATTTAGTAATTAACCTCAAGAAACTCTTTAATTTCCTGAACGGTCGTTTAACATTCTATACGATCATTTAACCTTCTATATGATTGTTTAACCTGTTACATGATCGTCTATTTTTTTGCAATCATTCTATCTCTTTTACATGATTTTTTATCCTTATCTTTTTCTTATACGATCGTCTAGCTTGTCTTACACGATTGTTTATGTTCTTATACGATTGTTTAACCAAATCACCTTTTATTCAAGAACGAGTCTCACATCCAGTCTTATGTAAACTCTTTACATAGGATGTCTCCACTTTCATGTCCAATTCAGAATCACATCATTTGTACTAACTACAAAGTGGACCCCACATCCATAATATTTTTAGAATGAGGTGCCCAACCTTATTCATATACTAGATCATTTAGGCTATATATATACTTGAACTTGATCCATGTTTATGTCTCTACATAAAGTTCAAGTCTACTCAAGACAACCTCAAGACCTTATTTTATTGCATTCAAGATTATTGTAACGCCCTAAAGTTTAAGGTAATTTTACATTTAATTATCTTAATTGGATTTAAATTATGATAAATTTTGTTTGGACTTTATTAAGGGGTGAGCTAAGATTTAGTAAATATTTGGTAGTTTTATATGGTTGGGAATAACTTTAATTGTAGGTAATTTATGTAATTTTGGAATGAAAATAATTATATTAAGATGATATAATTATTTAAGAATTTTTGGGTAAATTATGTGTTGGTGTATATTTAAAATTATGGAATGTTGAGAAAATTATATTATTTGGAGTAACATAATTAATAAGGATGATTTTCAGAACATAAAAAGAAATAGTTGGAATTGATGGGTAATTAATGAAGAAAGAGAGATGGTTTATTTAGGTTATTTTTTAGAAAAGGAAAAGGGAAAGATGATAATAATATATTATTATTATTATTATTATATATAATAAGACTATCTCATAAACTGTGCTTCAAGTTTACTATTCATCATCTTTTCCAATCCTTCGTTCACATTTAGAAAACCCTAGCCACCGCTGCCACGTTTCTTCTCCGTTTGTCACCTGTTTTTCTCCAAACTTACCGTTATTAGCCAAGCCCGTAATGTCACTGGTTCCTCTTTACAAGATCAGTAGTCAAGCATCATGGAACACAAATTCGATCCACGTCGTCTCCTCCATCGCGAACCTCCTGCTATTGCAAGAGTATGCAAGCCTTGTCCTATGCTACGTCTTCACGCAACAAGTTACAGCAACGAAGCCAAAGCCTCCATCGAAGCCAACTGCGAAGCCTTCCATTCAGTTTGAGTAGATCTCCTCTTCGTAAGCCTTGCTCATCACAGCCGACTTCTCCCTCCCTTTGCGAGCTGCATGCCCAAGCTAACTGTCAAGTTGACTTTCCTTCTGCTGAGCCGCGTGAGCCATTTCTACCTTAGTCCAAGCTATGTTGCTTTTGGTACCTCTTGAGCTTTTGGGTGAGTTTTTGTTGGGTTTGGTACGCCCAATTAAATATTTTTGGATCTTAAATGAGTTCACAATTTGGATTAAGTTTGATTATATTTTTACTTGAAGGTTGACTAAATTCTATTGGGGGTGTTTGAGATGTGCAATTTCCCATTCAAGGTTAGGTTGGGTTGGATTCAACATTAGTCTTGAGGTAAATTTGGTTGCCTCATTAAACAATGGTTGATAATTGACAAAATTATTAATTTTAATTTTGTTCATGTTTAAGATTGAGTATTTGGGAGGAATTGATTGTCAACCAAGGAATTATTAAATTAGCTAATCTTCAGGTAAGAGATTCTCCTATTTAACCCTCAACATTTAAAGCTGCTTATGTGTTGCTTATTTTACAGTAATTAATGTGGCTAAGATGCATATTATGACTATTAGAGATGATTTTATAAATGGCTACCTAGGTGACCGCACTACAACAAAAAGTATCTATTACGATAGTTGTGTACGTCCTAAAATTTGAGGAAAAAACAGTTACAAAAGCTAAAAATCTACATTTGTGGCGGAAAAAGACAAATTTTTGGATTTCATTTTCCGCGACAGTTATTTGGTGTCATAAAAGTTACAAAAATAATTTATTTAATTTATCAAAATAAAATTCATTTTAAATCAAAACTTTATTAAAATCAGATTTTTCCCTAATTCTAAAAACATTAAATAATTTATTTATTAAAATAAAACTTATAAAATATCTCCAAAACCTTTTCTCTACCTCCTTTTCCTCTTCTTCTTCTTCTTCTTCTTCTTCTTTGTGGAAGATCCATGCGCAACCCCTCCTTCTTGATTTTTCCTCCCTTTCGCTAACCATCTCTCTTGCTCTCTCACGCACGTCGGGAACGATGTGACTTTTCATCGATGACACACCTGAAATCCCCCTCTTTCTCTCCTTTAGTCGACGCCACCACCCAACACCCCTTGCACCGCTGAACTTGTTGGTGAATTTTAGCCATCGTGTGTGATAGCTCTCAGGAGAAAAAGCTCATCGTGGTCTGTCTCCATTCTTCATTTAGATTCAACTTCTAGAGTAAGATTTTTGTGTTTTAGGGTTGTTTTGTTAGGCGATTTTGAATACCCATTATTTTTAGACTATAGTTTAACATTACCCATTACTTTTTGACGTCAAATTTGAGTTTTAGAAGCGTTTAAGCCGCTGTCTAGTCCATCGAAAAGTCATATTAACTCCATAAGATGAATTGATTTAAAGGTATAAGGAAGGAGAAAGGAAAAGTACGCAGAGCAGTGGAATTCATCCAAAGTTTTCATTTTCACTCCCATTTTCTTTTCATTTCTCTTCAAATGCTTTCATTTTACCCACAATATGAAGGTATTCAATCAAAGTTTCATTAATTCTATTGTTTGTATTTGTACAGTATATTAATTTTAAATGCTTTCATTTTACACACAATGTGATATATTGATGGTTCTTTTTATGAAAAACATCCCTCATAGTTTTGCTTTTATAGGAGATATGTGTTTGTTTTGTCTACCATCCCATTCAATATTGTTGTTCACGATCATTTTTCTAATGTGAATCTACATTTTTCTTTATGGTTGGCTATGTGATGAAGCATTTTGGTAGCTTACAATCTGTTTGATGAACTGCCACAATGAAGCATTTAGTTGATTTTTAATTGATTTTTGTTCGTTCGAATTAGGAAATCAAGGCCAAGGGAGATTTCATGGTTATAGGCTGAAGCTTTGAGAAAAAGAGAATGAAAAATGAAATGTGATATTTTAAACTTTGATGATGAGTAGGGTCTTTTTGTTTGTCTATGCATTTTCCAAGTGAATTTGAGTACTTTTGATTTTTTCTATTGATCTTTTGTTTATGGTCACTATTGAGTTGTATCGTAATTGCATGATAGTCATAACATAAAAAAACTATATATATAAACTTGAACACAAGTACTTGTTATCTAACTCATTACTAAATTGTTGTAATTTAGTTACTCTTGATTTACTAATGATTGAAGATTAAAAAAAGTTATGAACATTTTCACTATGAGCAAGAAATAAACTCTTTATGTTGCTAATGAACTTATCTTGATTTCTAGGAAGCTCTAATAAACCATCAATTTAAGCAATTGTTTTGACCTTGTTATAGTTGTGAATTCTATTTCTTTTTGTTGGAATTGGAAGTCAGTATGTACCAATGGTCCTACTCCTCTTAGGCAGAGAGAAGTATGATATTTGTGAGGTAAGACATTTGCTATTAAACCTAAATCTATCATTGAATTCCATTTTTCATTGTTATTATCTTTGAAAAAGAAGTCTAACCTTCACTCTCTTTTTCTTTTTGTCTCTATTATGATCTTGCAATCTTGGAAGCATTACGGTTTCTTTTGCAACAGAAAATTCTTTTATTTGATTTGGATTGAAATTATGTCTTGCTTTGTTTAAAGGATGGAGGGAAGTGATTATTGATAATTATAGGTATGTTCTCTCTCCCTTTCTTACATTAAGGATAGTAGCAACAAAAATTACTACATGTTCTTCTATATTGAAAGGAAAGATAAAGAACGGTGGTGAATTAAAATGGCTTGCAAAAAGCATATCATTAAAGTGGGAGCCTAAGACATACAGTGAAGGGTATGATTATGGTTTATGCATTCCTGAAGTATAGTCATTTTGTTACAATGGAGGCTATATTTTTTTATTTTTTTACTTTCTGGTATATGCTTCATATTGTGTATAATATTAAGTCATCATTTATAATGCACTTAGTATAGACATCCTTTATAAAGCTACGTGAACTTTTCATATGACATACCCTTTTTAACAAAGCTCCCCAAACCTTGTTTGTAATATTTGCATTTTTGGATAGATGTGTTGTAGGTTCATTGTTGATATTAGGTATTCTTCGACAAAGATATATTTTGTATGGTAGAATTTTATTTTCCACTTACCATGCTAGATCGTTCCAAGAGGATTAAATTTGAAAATTTCGAAATACACCACTGCTTCAAACATAAACCGCGGTGTATGTTATACACATTGGAAATGGATGTTAGTACTCTGTAATGAAATTTTGTTTATGAAATTTTTTGGATTAATTAGAAAGTGGAAATGAATCTTTTCTTGCAGACAAAAAAAAAAAAAAAAGATATATTCAATGGTAAACTGGTTTTTGGGTATCTCCCATTTGGAGTTATTTTAAACTTGCAAGACAGAGGGAGGTGTTTATGTACTTGCTTATAACTACAGTTTCAGTTTCGTGTCTTTACCTTTTTTCTGTTTATTAATCTCCTTTTTTACCTTTATGATTCAATAGATGTGGAGAAGAAATTCTTTTTGCAATGTTTAATTTATTATTTATCTTTTCCATTTGTATCAATGTTTAGTGCTTATGTGTATTCAAGTTCAAATCAGGGAGGAGTTTTGAATTAATTAGGTCGTGTTTGTTATCTATTTGGTTTTTGGCTTTAAGTTTTTGAAACTTAAGTCTATACACTTATTTTTACCTCTTCTTTTTATCAATGTTTTTAAAATTAGACCAAATTAATGTTTTTGAAACTATCATTATTATATGTGCTATAATTCTTAAAGAATTTACTCGTCTAAAGAGAGAAGCAATCCATGCTAGCAAACAATGGCTTTATTGGAAAGACTTTAGTGAAACCCATTATACAGTTCCAGACTTGGAGAGTTGGTAAGTTATTTTGTGGTGTTAAATTCCTTGTAGGCATTTATATGATATACTTTTTCAGGAAGAATACTATATTTGGTACCTAAGGCCTTAGTTATAACTTAACTTATAGGCTTTTATTTATAGGTGTTACATTTTTCATTATTTGAAATTGCCTTAACTTTATTTCCTTCATATATGCTGCCCACATTGGTAGAAATTTCTTTAGTCCATTTCACAATTTGAGTATTACAATTTGGTTTGGGTTAGCGAGATTACCACGATGCTGCATTTGCTATTTTGGGGATTTAGTTTCACATGTGAACCTTATATTTTTAGGCTAAGTTATGAATTAGTGGGATGGTCATATAAGTTCCACCATGAAATTGTTACTTTTTATAGATGATTTGAACACTTGAATGGCTATACATAGGTGTATTTTTTCTCATGGGATTTAAGTTGAAATCATACCTTCAATCAATTGTTCTTGATGTTTTTGTCGTCTCAGGTGTATTTGGAATTGCAAAATCAAACCAAATTTCCCTTTCTCTCCACAAGTTCTTCCTCCTAAATCCATCTCTCTCCCTATTTTCTCTATCGTTTGAGTCTCACAACTCGGTTCTAAGTCTAGAGAATAGCGGGTCAACACTAGTGGTAGTCCTGGCTTTGATTTCATGAGGAGATCGTGAAGGGCACGTAAGAAGATTACAATAATAGAAAAACATTAAAGGTGAGTTTTTCTATTAACCCTATTTTGTTTCATTTAAGAATTGTAATGCATGTTAATCACTAAAGTGTTTAGTTGTAATTAGAGAAAAATCTGATCCTAATTCCGCTGTATATGTCTACTGTCTCCATCATGATGGTGATTTAACTGATTTTCTTTTTCCTAACACTGAACTAGAACAACTTTGTTTTTAAGTTTCATCTATAGAGAATGAAGTCATCCTAATAATCATCAAACAAAACAAACAAAAAAACACAAGATTTTTAACTAATAATTATCAAAGAAAACAATAAGTAAAGCATATAGTAAAATACAAATGCACCAAATTGCACATTGAAGAAAATATCTATTCTTTTATAATTGAGAACCTTTCCAAAGTGAATCTAAATAGGCATGCACATAGAGAGATTAAAGGAATTGAAGAGAATATATGTGACCTAACGAGAAAATAACAGGAGTCAACAAAATGCTTTATAAAAAATATGTATTATTGTATAAAACTTATGTTGCTAAAATGGTCAATTTTTAGAGAACTCATTCTAAAAAAGAACATGAGGCTCTCCCTAAAATTGATAAATTCTTCTTAATTGAATTGGTTTTAGATTCCCGTAAAGTAGGGTAGTATGTTCGAATTGAATTTAATCTTCAACAAACTCTCACAAAATAGTAGTCACACACATGGAAGAATATTTGCTTCAAACATACTTTTTTGTCAAATTAGAATGAAGAACAAGCAATACAACAGGTGTGACAACCTTAGTAAAGAATGCTTCTAGAGCTTAAATAGCACAGGGAAGAAAAATATCCATAGCAACCACACAATAGCATCTTTTTATGTACATATCCACCCAAGAAAGTCAAGAAATATATACACAAACACATAACACCAAACGTAAAATTATGAACAGAGCTCGAACTTAGAATAGAATTGCATTTCAATAATCCCAACTATCCAAGTTCAGTTCAGGAAAAAATTAAAAAAAAAAACAAAAGAGAGAAGAGAGTAAAGGAAAAGAGGGAAAAAGTTTGAAAATCATGTAAAAAGAGGAGGAAATTCACCTACAGTTACGATCCAAGAAGAGTAAGAGAAGATCCATGATGAAAAATTGAGATGGCCTGACCCAAAAAATTTACAGCGAAAGGAGAGAGGAACCCACAGAGAATGGAGAATCGAAGATTGGGCTTTCAAACGAACCCACAGAGAACGAAGAATGGCGAATGGTGACGAACGAAGAACAGAGAATGGAGAACGAAGAACGAACCCACGTGAAATAACCCACGACGAATGGAGAATGGCTGACAAACTCATGTAGATGGAGGAAGACGAACGAAGGAGAAAGATGAAGGAATGGGTTTAATTTCATTTTAAGCTTTTAACCTAATTGATTTACATTTGAATTGAAACGAACCGAACTGACCTAGTTCAATTCAGTTTGGTAATACTACTGTTGAAGCCTAATCTAACTCGAATCAAACTGATTTAGTTCGGTTTGAGTTTTTTCACCTCTAATGATATTTATGTTATGATATATATGTATAGGCTATGATGTTCTGTTAGATTTACCTATTAGAGTCGTACTAACACTGAGAGGTGTTTGTCTTAATTCGTGGTTAATAGATGCTTATATCTCCTTTAAGTACTAAAGCGTCAATAATTCTATCTAGCAATTAAATTTTCCTTTTTTCGCCTTGCATATGTTGAAGAGAACTCTTCACCATGCCATCATACCTGCTCATCTTGCACCTTCAAGCACCGTAGTGTAAATAGTGAGGATTATTCATATATTGTTCATATGTTTTAATGCACACAATTTATACCACATGATATTTGTAGATAAGTTAGGAGCTTGAAATTTCTTGTGTTTGACCCTAGACTTACCAGGTAAACTCTCTTCACTTATACTTGGACGATAGAGAGGAAAACTTGCACGACATTATTTTATTATCATGAATACGAATGCATGACTAGAAATGCACATTTTATCACAAATCCTAGTTAACCATCTGATAGTTAGAGTTAGTAATGAAAATCTTCGAGTCAACAAAAAAATATACTTTTTTCTACTCAGACTTTAAGCTTTCACATACAGACTGACTGAAGAAGAAGAAGAAAGATTTTTACAGACAGTGGAAAGGCTACTCCTTTCCACCCTTCTCAAGAGTTTAGCCCATTTAAGCATCTCGGCCGGTCTATTTAGACACCTGACTTCTCTTGAGGTCGACCTCTTCAACGTGGTAAGGATGGAATCCTTTTATAGGCAATTTTCAGTAGAAAACTTCTATCCTTTTAAATGTGTCATCATTTAACGCAACCACTGTCAAGTCACATCAACTTCAACTCTCACTCTTGTCTAATAGTGATCCTTCCTCGTATACTGATGTGGATCTAATAGTTGTACTTTCTAGACAAGGTATCCTTGTGTAGCCCACATGTGATTTCCTCTTCGATTCATTAGTCTCTTCTTTTATTTATAATCCTACGTTAAGATGCTGAAAATAAGGTGAAATAGGCATAAAGACTTATGTAGAGTGTACTTTTTAGTATATATGAATTTATAACATAGGCTATGTATTTTGACACACTTATTACGCGTTTGGGCTTAGTATTCTATCTAAAAGGCTATAATAACTTTTATTTCGTATTCTATCTAAAAGGCTATAATAACTTTTATTTCTACAAGTTATAACCTGTGAGTGAGGCCAATCCTTGTCGCCAATCCTTGTGCGACAACCTATGTCAAGAGGCGTTTTTAAACCATTGTAATTTTTTGGAAGTTTTAAGTACATTTTTGGTACTTTTTTTATATGGGAAATTAAATGGATTAATTTACACTTATTTCAGATAATGACAAGATCAGACAAATCTATACATCAAGGACCTAAGCTTGTATCTGTGAGTGAAAAATGAATTTATTAAAATTATTTCAAGCATATGTTTAAGCTACCATTTATGAATGATTTAAGTGTTTGAGTTAATTATGATTAGTTTTCAAAGCTTGTGATTATGTTAAATCATTTATTCAAGCTTGTTTGATTACTAATAATGGTTTAGACTTACTGAAAATTAGTTTAAAGGTTGCTTTATGCAAGAAGGATTCTTAAAGGTGTTTGAAGTATATGGTTTTATAAGTGATTTTCTCCAAACCAAGATGTCTCACACTGTTCTTCACGGGGTAAATAAGGGGCAACAAGGAATTGAGATAAGGACACTGACCTCTAGGATTGGAGTTAGGGACACTTATTTCCTAGAACAGGTATTGGGGATGTCTATCTCTGAAGTTTGGAGTTGGTATTGGGTAACCTCTACCACCTCCCAAAAGTAGATACTTGGGATTAGAGCAGGAAAAACAAGGATTGATGTTTCTATTTTTTAAATTTTTATGAAGTTAAAGTATTCACGTTTTTTGTTCATCGTTTACTTTTTCAAAGGGTTTATGATTTATTGTTTTTGAAAAGTTATTTAGAAAAGCTATCACTAACTGGGCTCGTTTAGCTCACACTCTTCAAAATATTTTTCCACTTTAAAGGTAGAGGTCGTGTACTCGAAACCTGAATCGCTGCTATCTGTCTGCTAAACATTTTGATTTTATTATCGTATATGTCTTGTTGTTTTATACTTTTTTTTAGTCGTCCTTTTAATTTGGATCAGAATTAGGTTAAAGATTAGCTGTAGTGGAGGTCTGATTATGTAAATAAATTTAAGTTAGGTGTGTATCATACTTTTATAAAGTTTTTTTAATAAAATGGTTTTACCTAACTATGTTTAAAATTTATATGTTTAGCTTCCGCTTGACTTGATGCCATCTCTCAAGTCTAGAGTCGGTGACCTAGGAGGGGGTGTAACAAAATTTGTAAGAATTGGAAACAATAAGCGTGGGCATAATTCGACAGGCTATGTTGCCCATATAGAAGAATGTGTTGTTAAGCTAGACAGCTCTCATAAGAAGATTATGAAAATGATAAATGACATGTCAAAAGATTTTTTAGCTGCCCTCAAAGCTTTCACTCTTCACACTTGGCATATCACCAAGTAGGTGTCTCACATGCATGAAGCCATGTGTTAATTACATGCAATATTCATCCAAGGATAAAATGGTCATTTGACATTTAAAAAGTCAAAAGTCAACATTTTAACTTTTTACCATTTTTTCCATCTTGAATAATTTCAACCTCCCGAGTATGAATCCACATTCATTTTTCGAAAATTCAAATCACATTTGAATATAAAGTCAGTCAAAGTTTGATTTTTAAAAGTCAAAAGTCAACATTTTGACTTTTTACATCTTTGACCTTTTTCATCAATTCCGAG